>WEIS01048372.1:0-15099 GCA_013389965.1 Todus mexicanus
AAAATTGAGACAAATGTAAAACCAAGTTCATAGATGAGTACTGTGTTCAAAGATACTCAAATATTTTATTTTTAAAATTGGATTTTACATAAATATTGAAACTTTTAGTATTTAAGCTATGCTTTTATGTTATTTCTTGATACATAAAATGTTTTGATTACAGAGAAACAATCACTTGACATTTAACTTTGAATCTGTTGCCAAGAAGTATGCAAAGTGTCAATTTATTATCATCCTACTCTTATTAATGTATTTATTCTTCCATTTAAGAATAGTAATTATAATAACTTTGAGTGCCATGGCAAAATGGAATGATAATTCACATTCTTAGATTCGAATTCTAGGTCTCTGCGGTCTGCTTTCACTACGGTTTGCTGTTTTTTCACTTCCTTTCTCATTTATAGTGTGTGACATCACTTGTAGTAGTGGAGGTACAGAAATGACAATTGTAAAATCTTTCTTGAAAGAATTGCTGATGGTAAACTCTGCAGAGTTTGAGGACAGTTATGGTTTGGGGAGGTCGAGCGTTTTGTCTGATTAGTTTTTTGTGGGGTTATTGAAATTGTCATTCTCAAAACAAGTTTTATCCTAATTACTTTATTTCGGGATAAATTGTAGGGGCTAGCTAAAACATAACTAAACTATCCCATTTGTGGTCATTTATGCAAGTATTGCTAATTCACTTTGCTTATATAAATTGATCTTACATAAATGACATTTTTTATTTTTCATAGTTTACATGCTGAGTAAAAAATCAGCCTTAACTCCTCCACAGTTTTTTGTGTTCTCCACACCAATTTTAGGGTTTTTTTCTAGCCAATAAGTTGATCTTATTTTATGATAATTTACTGGTAAACCAGCGTTATTACAGACAAAGATGCAAGTTACACAATCTTCAGTAATTACTTTTCAAGTTGTGTTGATAGTTTTCTTACACATTGTAGTCCTCTGCACACGTTTATGCACAAACTTAAAAATTGTGGAAAAGAGGGTGGAAGTATTTGGAAAAACCTTTATGTGTTTTGAAGAAGGGTTCTGAGGTCATGAATAGAAATAAGTCTATCTTATGCCTCAGATAATGACAAGAGCTCAAATACAATGTGTATACTTTTCATTTTTTAAAAAATACTGTATTCACAACCATAATATGTATGAAAAGCGACCACCTTTTAAAAATATAATATACATTTCCTATGGCAAAATAATTACTCTTTATTTCTATAGACTGGTATAGAATAGTACCCAGCTGTTTAAAATAAAAGTGATCCAAATAATAAATATAACTGATGGATAACTAAACTATAATCAAAAAAATTAATGAACACTTTTAGGTAATTTTTGGTTAAAAAAGACCATGAAAGTAGAAGTCTAGTTTGGACAGGCAGTTGTCTACTACATATGCGTACTGTCTTTCAGAGAGCATATGGGCAATTTCTCTTCACTGATCAGTTCATTGGTTAAATTTGAAGTAAGCAGTAAAAATGTTCATTTCTTCATGTGAACGAATGTGCAAATCACTGAACTGAAGAAAAGCTGAGTGAGCAATGTGGAAATGATGGAATTTGTCTTAGATATGAGGGCTAAGATCAAGGGTTTAAGATATACACAATATATGTTAGAAGCATATATAGACAAATGAATGTTATATCATCCTTTTGCAGTTCCAGTCTTGGGAGAGCTACATCACTTCAACAAACCGAATTTAAGAGCACTGCAAGGTTTTGTCATCATCTCCTGGAGATGCAGGGAAGGAATGGATCAGCACAATATAAGTACTGCAGTAAGTACGGCGACAACGGGGAGAATAGGAAAGAAGGGGCAAGGGTGAGCGTGTGATCTTCCCCTCTCTAACTATGCTGCGATTAGCTACTGTGTCTTTGGTGGAGAAGAGAATGGCAATAAAAAAAAGTCCAAACCATGGCCACAAAATCTTTAGGCTGCAAAAACTTTCCTTACACAGAGTTGCCAGGGAGGCACCCACTTGGAGGGCAAAATCAGCTGGGGACAGCATGCTGTTAATAAAGTTATTGTGAAACTTTTTAAAGTATAAGAAGGACATAAAGAAGCCAGGGATGCCTAGCATGGACCACAGAAAAAATTCAACCTTTTTACCATTTTGCATGAGGAGTATCCTTAGTGCGAAAACACTGATAGAACTTCATGTACTTAATGGCTAGGCAAGAGGCGTTTGCAATAGCACTCTAATATACCTTATTTTAATGAGCTGTATGGTAAACTGTCTGTAGAGTTACTTCAAGGGAAAGTTTGTGCTCTATAACCTACCTTCTTCTAGCTCAAAGATGAGTTCATTATTACCTGAGGAGGCTGCTCCTATAAGAAAGGTGGCTTTTTTTCCTCATCATCTTTCTTTGCTGAGTCAACAGATCATACTTCTCCTTTGGGATCCTCTCTCCTTTAAAATATCTCTCTCCAGGATATAGAGAGTGTGTGTCTTCTCAAAAGCATAGGCACAATCTTTGTTCTTTCTAATTTCATTCCTTTTTTCTCACAATTGATTAACAAAACAATCAAAATTACTTATATGAAGGCGATTAATATCTTCCTTGCATCTCCAGGAGACAATGACTGTCACGGTTTAACCCCAGCTGGTAACTAGGCACCAAACAGCCACTTGCTCACTCACTCCCCAGTGGAATGGAGGAGAGAATTGGAAAACTAAAAGTGAGAAAAATTCTGGGTTGAGAGAAAGTCAGTTTAATAGGTGAAACAGAAGCCACATCTGCAAGCAAAGCAAAACAAGGAATTCATTCACTACTTCCCATCAGTGGGCAGGCATTCAGCCATCTCCAGGATAGTAGGGCTTTATCATGCATAATGGTTACTTGGGAAGACAAACCCCATCACTCCGAACATCCACCCCTTCCTTCCTCTTCCCCCAGCTTTATATGCTGAACATGACATCACGTGTTATAGAATATCCCTTTGGTCAGTCGGGGTCAACTGACCCAGTTGTGTCCCCTCCCAACTTCGTGTGCGTCTCCGACCTACTCAATGGTAGGGTGGAGTGAGGAGCATAAAAGGCCTTAACTCTGTGAGAGCACTGCTCAGCAATAACAAAAACATGTCTGTATTATCAACACTGTTTCCAACACAAATCCAAAACAAAGCCCCATGCCAGCTACTGTGAAGAAAAATCAACTCTATCCTAGCTAAACCCAGCACATTCTCCTATTACTAGGACCTCAAAAAGAAAAAAAAATAAAAATGAATGAATGAGGTAAAATCAAAACTCAGCAGCTTGAGTGCCTTTCCCTCACTTATCATTTTTATTTGGATTACTATTTAAGAAGACATTGCAGATAAATTCAAAGCAAATATAAGGCTGAAGCTGACATTAGTCTTAGCTTTACTTGTTTTTACTTCTGTAACCAGTGCTATCGATTACGCCTGTCTGGGACTTCTGAAAGAATTGAAAACATAGATTCATTAAATTATTTTGATGATCCACTTATTAGAAAAATAATCTTTCTCAAAACCAAATGGAGACAAGAATGTATGTCTACAGGCTGCAGCACTGCCTGATTGTTTCTAGCTCTGTGCCTTACCACTGCTTCAGCCAAGCAAGGCAAGGGCTGGACAGTTTTTACTTTGGAGATAGTACCCTTGCCAAGTGCTGCGTTACACCACATAATTGTGCCAGCTCAGCTGATGTGTTGTCAGAACAATTCTCACTACCAATACAGGCTGGAGGATGAGAATATAGAGAGTAGTCCTGCGGAAAAGGACTTGGGAGGGCTGGTGGATGAGAAGCTGGACACGAGCAGACAGTGTGCGCTTGCAGCCCAGAAGGCCAATCGCACCCTGAGCTGCATCAAAAGAAGCATGACCAGCAGATCAAGAGAGGTGATTCTGCTGCTTTACTCTGCTCTGATGAGGCATGACGTGGACTGCATCCAGGTCTGGAGCCCTCAGCGCAGGAATGACATGGACCAGATTGAGTGGGTCCAGAGGAATGCCACGAAAATGATCAAGGGGCTAGAACACCTCTCTTATAAAGACAGGCTGAGAGAGCTGGGATTGTTCAGCCTGGAGAAGAGAAGGCTCCGGGGAGACCTAATAGCGACCTTCAGTGTCTGAAAGGAGCTGGGAAGAATGCTGGAGATGGCCTGTTTACAAAGGCCTGCAGTGAAAGGATGAGGGACAATGGTTTTAAATTAGATTGGATTGGATTTAAATTAGATTTAGATTGGATGTTAGGAAAACGTTCCTTACCATGAGGGTGGTGGAACACTGGAACAGGTTGCCCAGGGAGGTAGTTGAGGCCCCATCCTTGAACACATTCAAGGTGAGGCTCAACAAGGCTCTGAGCAACCTGCTCTAGTTGAGGATGTCCCTGCTAATTGTAGGGGGGTTGGACTAGAAGCCCTCCAGAGGTCCGTCTCAACCCTAACCATTCTATGATTTTATGATTCTACTTTACTGGTTTGTGGTGGAAACTTGTTCAGAGCAGTCGTCAGACCACTGGCATTACCAGGACTCTCTGTACCAGTCAGAGCAGGGATCTGAACCCTGTCCTCTCCCAACAGCCACTGCTGACACAGTGTGACTTTATTTCTAACTATCCATTTTGACAAAAATAAAATCTTGAGTTATCAAATACTTTATACTAGAATTACACTCAATGTAACACTACAAAATATATTTTATATTCCTGTAGAACTGTTACCCAATAGGAAAACAATTTCATTCCATAGAAATTTCTGAAGTAATCACAAACACAATTCTTATGTCTGTTGTCCCATAAATTACTAAGCATATAATTTGCAATGTTCCAACTACCTCTATCATTACTGTGTTAAGTATATTGCAAAATTTCAGAAATTAACAGAAGTCCCATTAATCATAAATTACTACCCTGAAGCTCAGCTTCTCTTTCTGTAAGCAAACCTGCTTAATTAAGAAAGAAAAGCAGCATCATTTCAAAAACTAAGGCATCATTGGCTTAAAATATCAATCATATTTTTAAAAGAAATTTTATATTGAAATACTGGTAGTCAGCTTCCACACTGCTCTTACCTCCTCATGGCACTGGAACAATTTAAAGCCAATTGTCACCAAAGCTTTCCATGGTCTGAAAAAGCAGAAGAATACTATAGTTAATAGATTTTGTAAATCCTTTATATAACCTCATATTCAGTAATACACAGACATGTAATTTTACATTTTCTAAATCCTTGTCCCTATATGTATTTTCCAAAAAGATCTTGTTCAACACGTTATCAAATGCAAGGTTAGCCTTTCATAAAACCAGAAATACTTTGCAAAAACAAAGCAAAAAAGCCAACTCCAAAACAAACTAACCTGCAAAACCAACACCTAAACTTATCAGATTTATAGTATATTTACATGAAAGATTTATGGGAGGTAAATGCTTCAGCAGAGGTTCAAAGTGTCGAAACCCATGATGCCAGCAGGTGCAGAGCAGCACATGCCAGGACTGACACAGGCTCTCGTCACCCAGAGACACATCTAGGGGATGCTACTGTTCCTGTTGTCCCTGAGCCCTCTGCAGTTTTTAAGCAAATACCCACACGCAGCTGATGGGCAAAGCCTTTCCTCTGAGCTGTGTTTCCATGTATGCTGAAGGTGGCATTAACCTGAAGAAGCGTTTCTGCCCTTCTGACAGTGTTGCTGCCGCTGTGCAGCCACCTTCTTTGTGCCAGTACACGGACTTATGAAGACAAGGGGAGACATTCTAGGAGTTAAAGCAAGCCTCATTGAAAAAGCAAGACAGTTTATTTCTAAGTTTATTTCAGAAATTAACACGTAAACTGACTCACTATCTGAAATGATTCTGACCCATGAGAAAGAATATCATTGCTGTTTTCTTTTGATCTTTCTGAATACTGATTTGATCGTTCTTTAATTATTCTTCTCAGACTTTTTCAGATTCTTAAATATTGTCCAACCTTATCTCTGTTAAAACACTCTAAGAACACAAAGACTAAGTCAGTGACCCTTCACTTGGTGATGAAGAATAAATTAATGAGTGACTATGTGCAGTGGCTTCATTCTGTGTTGGCCGTTGACTCCTTGACTTCCTTGACCAAATTTAAAAGGGAGGATTTTCTAATATCCTTGTGCATTTTTCTGATATACAAGATGTAACACCTTTTTCCAGTGTAAAAATCTAGGTTGCTACTTTCTTGCTGTCAGCCTCTGCTGAAAGGCTCATTGCAAGTTACCATAATGGCCATGAATGGGAAAATGAAAAGACAACAGTCTAAGAAAAATCTGCAGTTATTGAAACAGTCAGGGTTTAAATGGTTGATAGGATATAAAATAAAAAAGCATTATGTAGATGAGGACAGAATAAAGGGCTAAATTTACAGTTTAAAATCTTTAAAAACAAAGCAAATTTAATGTATTTCAGAATCATCCAAGTCACTCAGAGCAACCATCATCAGGACCCTGAGGGATGACTTCTACCTACCCTTCTCTTAATATTTATAAACACCTCTTTGTCTTAGACCTGCCATCTAGCATGGTTCTCATTTCCTTTCACTGCATTAGTATTGACTTCCATTAGTACTAATTATCCTTTTTAGTGCCTTATTTCTGACAGCTAATACTTGCTGTAATGGGAGTTGCATATATTAACTCCCTTCTGAACTGGGAGAAAAGATTGGAAGATCTTTGGGGCAAGAATTATTCCTTCTTTTTCTATCTAAACAGTCCGCAAATGTAACTAGCTGTTCTTATCATGGGCAAAGGCTCAGAAGAATTGCTGCAATAGAAATGCAAAGACCTGTGTACCGTTGCCAGAGTAGGGTTTAATATAGCTAATGTGGTGCAGAGGGAATTCTAAGTCCCAAGCTGGGACCACAAGAGACACTACATTGCAATTTGGCCCCTGTAATAACGACAACAACAAATTTTATTGTGCAGCCTTCCCCTGTTGTTGACCAAAACCTTACAAGAAGCATTATATTTTGTTGACTTTACTACTGTGAAATTTAATAGGAGAATAATTTAATTCAGATTCCTGCTGTGACATGCTTTACAATAGTAACTCATTCTCTCAACATTACAAAATAAATGCTTACACGTAAAACAGGTAAATGTATTATATTTTACATTTAGCCTCAGAACAAAGTAAACATATCAAAGTAACAGCTCCCAATGTCTTCATTGCTAAAAGACGCATAATCTAAAAAACCATATTTTATTTGATTTTGATTAATATTTATGTTTGGATCCTTAAAAGTAAGCAGCGATAATAATAATTCCTGAGGATGCATGGCAACAAGCAGGGTTAGAGAAATGCCGTATCAGAGTTTTGTTTCAATCACAGTGCACAGAAAGAATTTATTTCAGTTGATCTGGGTAATAGTTATGGGAATAACAGTCACAGATCTTCTATTCTTTAATCTCCAGCCACTTAATACTGAATACTGTATATGTGCATATAAATATTGACAAAGCAGTCATCATTTTGCACTCTGGCAGTGCTGCACTAGAGAGAACAGACTTTTCTAACCGTGTTTCCCAATAAGTGCAAATGTAAGAATGAAGTGCTGCAGGGGAGCGACAGTGAAACGAGGCACAGTTTGTACATTTAAGCCTCCAGTCTGGAAATTCAGGTATCATAGTTGTATCTGCAGCCATGTATCTCTCTCATTAGCAGTGAATAAACTGGGGCACATGTCACAGAGGATTAAGTAAAAGCCATAGCACAAAAGAGCAACTGGAAAACAAAAGAAAACAACTTGGTCCCCATTTGCTCCAACAGAAATAATTTTTTCAGGGAGCTATGCTTAATTTGAGCCTTTGACGAATGCCTGTAGAGATGCCAATAGGAGTGAAATTGAGTTTGTCCTAAATTTAAGTCTCTGGCACGTAGGTACCGGCAGGAGCATTATGGTGCTGAAGCTCCCTTTTGGGTCATTCAGCATGGTCAGTGAAGGTGGGAGAGGTTCAGCATGGTAAAGGGGAAACTAAAACACTCTCATGCCATGACCACACAACTGCAGTCAATAACTGGGATTGTATTCAGGTCTTTCCCCCAAAATCTGGCTGCCACTCAAATGGAGGGTGTCCCCAGGTCCTTTGCAGGGGCATGGGATCACCCCAACAGCAGTGGTACCTGCCCCACTCACCTCTCCTTGGCCACTAGCCTGCAGAAGTCAGGGCTTTCTAGTAAAGTGCTGACAGCCCAGCACCAGTTAACAACTGGAATAATCAGAATATTCACACTAAAGGAGGTCAAAAGTTTATAGTCAAATAATGTCTTTTAAGAAGGGACGATCACACCTTTATTTTATGCATTTTTTTCCCCAAAAGAATTTTACATAAAGGACTCTATTTTGAAAAGGATATTCAGATCGGAAAGGTAAGCACACAAATAGTAGAAAAATGGTAATTTATAAACTCCTACCCTTAACTGATTCCTCTTTTGCACACACATGGGATGATTCAGTCTTTACTAGGCCACATCATTTTGATTTGAATGGCTGCTTGCATCATTTGCTAAATAAGTAGCTCTTCAGTATCTCTTTTTGTCCTTCTCATTTGACCAATGTTCTCATGGTCGAGTTAGCACACATCTTATATTTCGCTTATTTTATTTCATTTTTTTAAATGACTTTATTCACCTTTGTGGTGAACACACTGACTGAGTGTGAGGCTGGCTGCATGGAAAATGCCTACGTCTCTGATGCTGGACCTTTGGGGAACAAAATAATGGAAAAACTCTTAATTTGAGAGAAAACACAATTTTTTCATTTGATGATTTGGCCACCCTTTAGAATGAATCCTCTGATGCCCGATAATTTCTTATATTTTATTCCATGACTAGCTACTACAAAACACAAAAAATAGTGTTTCCAGTAGCCCTAGTTCAAACTTTTTCTTCCTCATTGATCTTGATTTGGTAAGTTTTGCAAGAGGGTCTTTTAGGTGCATAAAAAATCACAGAATCACAAAATCACCTAGGTTGGAAAAGACCTATAAGATCATCCAGTCCAATCTTTAACTCTAATCTTTATTGCCCCTAAGACATATCCTTAAGCACCTCACTTTGCTTCCTAGACTTCCTTTTCTGTAGCATAAAATGCTATTAAAATTCTGCTGGGAGACCTTGGAATATTCTATTGTGATGGTATGCTCAGTTCAGAATGGATAATCCTCAGCAGAAAAGTAATCAAGAACTTTATTTTAACCCTAACGTAGGTCCCCTGTGGGCAACAATATGCTGATGGAATTGTTAAACTTGCTATGATTGTTGTTACATACAAAGACTGTAAAAATTGTGAGACTTTAAGCCATAGGGTATGTTGGAAGAGGCAATTTTAAGTATGTGCATGATTACCAGGTCTGCCTGTAGAATGGTTGCGCAGAGAAATCAAAATTCAGAAAAAAATATCTATTAAGAAACAATAAAACCCTCATGAATACAATTTACAGCTAAATATTTTGAGTATGTTTTTCCTGCACCAAATGACTAAATCTTTATGCATTGCTAAATCTTCGCTAAAAAGCACAAAGAGATCATTTCTCTGTGTGTTTGCAATCTGCAGTGTATAGGGAGAAGCAAAGTCCTGATTAGCAATGTTTTACTGTATAACTATAGCTCAATGTAGGAGTAAGAAGGAAGACAAAGACCTCAACACAAACTGCAAAATATAGTAACAATTGCTTCTTTTTTTTTTTTTTTATGACACTTGTTTCACTACTTAGTTTTTAAAACCTCTGTAAAATGTGTATCTCAGAACCGCATTTCCCTATGCATATCTGACATGTTTCTAATAATTTCTGGATGACTAGTACTGGAACAAATAGTAGAGGGGCTGGATTTATTGGAAAGGACTGCAAAACAGCTTTGAAGGATCACAAATTAGACTGACTGCAGGAAAATTGCATTCAACAACATTCAGTGATTGCACTGAAATGATTCTTCATGAGGCTAAATATAAAATAGATTTTTAAGACTCAGGAAATAACTACAGAAGAGTAAGAATGAGTGCAGGAAAATTATTTTCAGCAATGAACAAGACTGCACTGGAAAGCAATTTATTGTGGCACTAAACATTAAAAAGAAACTTTTTTACATTTAATTTGAGATTGAGGGGCTACTGAATGTCTTCTGCGAAAATAAATGTTTGGGTCATGAAATTGTTGGGTGTCTCTGTCATTGCTATAAAAAGGATGAGAGCTTTCTTTCCAAGCCCAAATTTCCATGTATAATGTATTTAGCATTCAGTGATACCTAATTATCATCACAGACTAAATGAAGCGGAATGGTCTAGTAGTTTGGTTTTCATTATTCTACTCCATGATTCCTGATCCTAAACCTAATTCAGTTCAACATAGCTGCATTGTTACTGTCTTTTGTAAATTGGTTTGATGTCCTTGGCTTACTGCTTCTTCCAGCACTGATTTATAGCTATATAGTTAAACACTGCTGTAATGAGTTGACCCTGGCTGGATATCAAGTGCCCACCAAAGCTACTCTATCACTCCCCCTCCTCAGTTGGACAGGGGAGAGAAAATATAACAAAAGACCTATGGGTCAAGATAAGGACAAGGAGAGATCACTCTCCCATTACTGTGACGGGCAAAACAGACTGGACTTAGGAAAATTAGTTTATTATCAATCAAATCAGACTAGGATGATGAGAAATAAAGTCAAAACTTAAAAATACCTTCCTCTCCTCTTCTCCCTTTTTCCCAGGCCTAACATCACTCCTGATTTGCTCTACCTCGTTCCCGAAAGTGGCACAGAGGAAACAGGGAAAGAGGGTTTTGGTCAATTCATCCTATACTGTTTCTACTGCTCCTTCTTTCTCAGGGGGAGGACTCCTCACACTCTTCCTCTGCTTCAGTGTGGGGTCCCTCCCATGGAAGACAGTTCTCCATGAACTTGTCCAGCAAGAGTCCTTCCCATGGGCTTAATTTCTTCACAAACTGATCCGTTTTGGGTCCTTTCCACAGGGTTCAGTCCCTCAGTAACAGACTGCTCCAGAGCAGGTCCTCCACGGGGTAAAAAGTCCCACCAGCAAACCTGTTCCAGAGTGGACTCCTCTCTCCATGGATCCACAGGTCCTGCCAGGAACTTGCTCCAGCATGGGCTTCCCATGGGGTCATAGCCTCCTTCAGGCATCCACCTGCTGCAGTGTGGGGTCCTCCAGAGGCTGCAGATGGATATCTGCTCTACTGTTAACCTCCATGGGCTGCAGGGAGACAGCCTGCCTCACGACAGTCTTCATCATGGGTTGCAGGGGAATCTTTGCTCTGGTGCCTGGAGTGCCTCCTGCCGTTCCTTCTGCACTGACCCTCATGTCTGCAGAGCTGTTTCTGTCACATTTTCTCATTCCTCTCTTTGGCTGCAATTGCTGTTTGTGTTGAGTAGGGATTTTTTTTCCTCCTTCTTAAATATGTTATCCCAGAGGCACTACCACTGTCACTGATGGGCTCAGCCTTGGCCAGTGATAGGTCTGTTTTGGAGCTGGCTGGTATTGGCTTTATTGGGGAATCTTCTAGCAACTTCTCACAGAAGCCACCTCTGTAGCCCCTCCACTACCAAAACCTTGCCATAAAAACTCGTTGTACAATGTTAATCAACACTTCACCCATCCTCACAACCAAACTGCAAACACACGTCAAACTGATCTCTCCGTGCTTTTCAACACAGATAGTAATAAATATGGTACCAACACTTCAGAGAAAAAAAAATAAACAGAACTTGTGTAAACTATTGTAAATATTATTAGAAATTAAATAATGTCTTAGGAATTACACAAACAATAGTCTGTGGCATTTTACTCTTTTTTTTAAGTTTCATTTATTTCTACAAAGCTACAGAGTGCCTGAAAATTCAGGAGACTTAGAGTTGTCATTCAGTTCTCAATGCACAGTAATGCATTCTCATCCATTTTACACAGAACATAATGGGAAGATCCTATTAGTATGAAAATCACCCTACAATAAAAACAGAGATCTTTTTATTTAAGCAAAAAGATATAAAATATTACTTTGTGATTTTATCTGATTAGAACCTCTTATAGTAAATGATTGTAATTCCTTATGACCCACCTATCAGTTTTAACACATACATAAGTCAAAAATTGAATGTAAGCATTCATTTATAGAATTGAAGTGCTGCAAAATTGTTTTAATGTACATAGTAGTGAGGACATGACTGTAAAAGTAGCTATGACCTCCAAGGGATTCTATCAGGGCTTATTTTGTAATGAGTAAATTTGCACTAATTTTCAGTGGAAGGAGAGTATGGGTATTAACTTTTCGTCAGTTTTGGCAACGTGTGTCTTTCAATTTGGCAATTTCGTTATAATGATTTATCACATACATGCAGAAAATTCATTGAATTCCTTCTAAGATAGATACTTGTTTGAACAGACAGAAACCTATCCACCACTTTCTTTCTTTTTTTCCCCCAAATATTTTTAGTGATTAAAGGGAGATTACATCAATTTTCTTATTTGGTTCATAAAAAATGAAGTAGAAGGGCAATTATCTCTCCTATTCATAGACAATTTGCTACAAAAAAATGTATAACTGGTACAGGCACTAGATTCTTTATGGTATGAAAGGAAGCAATGTATGATGCTCATTTTAGCTTTCAAGCCTGCCTACGAGTCAGGAGGCAGATAAGTATTTCAGAATCTATGACTGAGATCTCTCATTACATATCTCTTATAAAATAAAAAAATAAATAAAATTTCCTGTAGAAGTACTGATGATCTTTTCTGGGAGAATCTAGCCTTTTACTTTTTCTACAAATAATGTCTTCAATACCTTTAAAAGCCACCAATAAAACCCTTCAAAACAAGTCTGTGAGTGAAAAAAATTGCAACAACTACTTACAACTTTTCAAATGCTCCATTTTCTATGCTGTGATCTTTTATTACTTAAAAAAAAGAGGCAGGCAAATGGAAATAATACCTGATTTGCCATATGCCTGCATGCTTTAAAGAAAATCTACCTTGGCTACTTAGCCACTGAGTTTCAGATGTGTATAGTGGCAGAACTCTTGCTTTACTTTCAGCCAACAAACGCAACAACACAGTATATAAAAATATTGGTCCTTACCCAATGTCTTAGGGGAAAACAGTCTTAGCACTAGCTAACTATGTCCTCTGGTATGAATCAGGAAAAACTGCTTATGAGTGCAGACATCAGATACCATATGAGAGGATGGAGATGCATTTATTTGAATATCAAACTCATTTCTCCATTTCAAGCAAATGAATCTTAGGAAACATGGCACATATGTAAGCGCTAAAAAGGCAGAAAATAATTAACACCATCAGGAGTAGTTGGGAATGTGTCCCGGGTAGAAGTGTTATGGGAGAAAGTTGGAATTTGCCTCCTCATGAACAGCCTTAGAGCTGGGATGGTGCAGCTTGGACAAGCTAACTTCTCTAGGCATTAAAGGCTGGAAATTGGCTCATGTGCTTTACATGCAAATGCAGATGCAAGGTTAAAAAAGCTTTATTCCATGAGACATATAAAAGCAGAGACTGTTTCAGAAACAGGTTAAGGCTGTACTCTTATGTCTCTCTCTATGACTGCAAGTAAAGTTATTATAAGAGGATTGTGAAGGGACGAGCCTCAGTTTATTTCAATTGTGATCATATTACCCCTCAGGTCTCTGTTTTGGTTCTTGATTGAAGTGTAATTGAAAACTCTTCTTGGCAGCTTTTATGAAATGCAGTAGAACAGAGATCAGTCCTAAAATCAGAACCTAGTATTTGGGAGAGGAATGATAGTTGCTTACTCTAAAGGAATAAGTGCATTTGCTCCCCTCAGTATAGTAAAAAGAGTATGGAAAAAAAAAAAAGACAGACATACTTTTGTTAGAGGCTCCATTATTACATTCACTGGGCCTCTATCCTAGAGCTTTCAAAATCTTCCTCACACACCATGAAATGACGAAACCATGTAGAATATCGCACAAGGACAGAGCCACGCTTAAGGGATAAGGTGTTAGACAAATCTACAAGCAATGATTACACACACACCTATTTAAGTATCTCACTGAAAATATTTAAGACAATCATATTTCTTTGGTATGGTAAGAATATATGTTTTAAGTCATGTAATACGCAGGCTCAGTAACTTTTCATCTTTTTTGGGGAAACTCTGACTGCATCAAACATGCAGAAAAAATTGCATTGAAAATCACATCATAATTATTTTTGAGAATGGTAAAGTCAGACCAAATTTCTAAACAAACATATAGACAATAAAACACATCAAAATCATAAGAAATAAGAGGAAATAAAATGCAGGCACAGGCAGTTCCCTCTTGAACTACTTTAATCAGCTATGAATACATTCTCCCTGAGTAGATCTCTAAGCGGAATTGTTCCCCCTCAGGTTTATTCAAACAACCTAGTTTCTTCGAATGTGACTACCACAGCAAGGAACATTTGGTAATCATTTCTTAATATAGAAAATACTGTTGAAAAGCTTTGTACATGTGTACGTTATGATTACTTCATTCCACTTTCAAATTCTTCCTCATTTTCTTCCTGTAACAAATGAGCAAAACTAGACCAAACCAAACCAAACCAAAAGTTGATTTGGCCCCCACTACTGAGCCTGTTATCCAACCTTGTTTATCTGAACTGTTGAAGTAAATTAATAACTTGTATGCAATGAAGTAAGAGTACAGTAAAGTAAATTTACAAGTTACATAATTTGAGCCAAATTCATAAATCTAAACGTCCAAAGAAAATATGCATTTGTCCAGATCCTTCAGAGGATACTGACTATGCCATGGAGATTCAGGGGTTCATTCTTACTATATAATCCTCTAAAAAATCAGCAAGTTTGTGGACAAAATAATTGCATCCAGTTAAGAAGCAAAGTACATTGGAAACTTCCCTTCTATTTCCAGGCATTAGAGAAGCAACATCCTTTCTTCTCCACTCCATCATTTCCTATGGATTGTTGAAGAAGAGAGTGACCTAGTTACTCTTTGCTTCCCTACAACCCAACTAAGTCAGTCAATTCTTTATTCCTTCTTTACTGATAAATGACCATGCTCCACATTCTGCTGCAACGGCCCATGAAAGCACAGAACATGGCAGATTTCTGCCTTATTGTGATTTT
>WEIS01048377.1:0-20338 GCA_013389965.1 Todus mexicanus
CTTAGGGTTGAGGTTTTCCATCTCCTTGAGTCATAAGTGAGTGAGGTTAGATGAAAATTGCCATAAAGCTTTGGGAAAGTGTTTAGATAAAAACTTCCAAATTAGTTGAATAAACTAGCTTTTGTTATGTTTTAAAACCCTACACTTTATTTAAAAAAAATAAAATAACCAAGTCACATAAACAATGCCCTTTATATAGTAAGGTTTATAGTAAAACATTTTAGAAGTTTTCTTTCTTGAATGCTGCTTTTGCGTGTAAAAACAAACCAAGGGTTAGATCATATTTTAAGTAGAGAAGCCTCAAAAAGGAAGCCACATTTCTGACTTTTATTCCATGTGTGTAATTTAGAGCAATATTTGGATAATACAAAAGGAAACTTTTCTCTTTGAACTTGATAGATTTTGCTAAATGACCAGTTTCCTTCAGGCTGAATTCTGCTCTGAAAAGAAAATTCAATCAACAATTATGCTGTCTATTGTTACTTAACAAAGGGGTTTTCACTTGTTTCCATCTTCACTCATGTGAAAAATTAATGACAAATTTACATACTCAAAACTGCCATATTAATGATCACTTGTTGCATACAAAGCAAAGAAATAAAAACACATCTCTCTTAAAAGAGAGCAATACCAGTCACATTAGAGGAATAGGATGAGGGGAGCAGTCAATACTGAGTGTTTAGAGCAGGTAGTCACTATATGGTTTATTGGTTTTGTTTCTAATCCGTGAAAGGTTGGCTGAAGCAGTTAGTAGTGATATTTACTTCGCCTCTTGTGAAGTAAATAAAATATTTCTTAAGCACTAACATTATTTGTGTAACTCCAAGATTAAAAGCCTTGTAATTGGAAGTACTTAAGCAACTTCTATGCCAGAAATGAGGTGTGACAACAGAGACAATCTTTCAGTGTAACTATTCTCTCCTTTGCCTGAATTTAGAACTATTTCAAGACAACAAAGTGAGTGGGGGTTTTCTGACTATCAAGGGAAAAAATGATAAATTTGGCTCTAAAATGTGTATTTTGTCTGAACAAGTCCAAAATTTAAGTCCAGACATATTCTAGATACTTACTGATGTAAAACCCTTCTGAAGATTGATGTAGCATAGAGAGATAACAATGGTATTATAACTAAGAGATTTTTTCTTTTCAGTTTTCATATATAAAGTAGTCCCTTGTGATAGATCTCTTCAGCAGATATAACAAGAATCTTAAGGATATTCCAAGAAGGTTTAGAAGAGAAGTTCGTACTAGGTCTTTTTTTATCAAAATCATTAGTGGCATACCAACATGGTTAAAAAAAAAAAGAAAAAAGAAAAAAGAAAAAAAGAGACAGAAGTCAAGTCATTTAATTTCCTTGCCTGGGATCTTCTCTTGGAGCCACTCCTCTTCCAGCAGGTTTTGTATCAGAACTTCTAAACCCCTTCTAGACAGCTCTGCATTTAAAATAAAATTGAAGTGAACATCCCTTGTTCCTGTCAGTGAGACTAACTTAAATGAGAATTGTCACAAACAAAAGCTTATTTCTACAGAGTGTATTTAATGACAAAAGAAAATATGAGTCTGGTAGATGAGATTTTCCATTTTAATTTCAAATTTTTTTTTCAGATTGCTATAATGAAGAATATGCATTTCTCCCTGAAGGCCTGGGGTACTGCCTAAGCCCATTGCTTGCTGAAAATTTCCCATACTTTTCTGATTTGTTGCTCTGCTGCATATTGCCTTGGAAACTCAAGAAGAGCTTTTACATTGCTATGGAAACACATCAATATAAATATATCTAAATTTTATTTATAGGTCAGCTGGCGTAAAGGCCAAAACACATGCCTGCATAGATAGAACATGATATACAGTAGTTTGGTTTTTTTTGTTGTTCTCTTTATAATGACTAGAAATAATAGGCGATGCTGAGTATCTGGTTTGTTCTGCTGCAGGGGATAAAGAAATCATTCTCACTTTCTGTCATGTTGTTTTAATTCACAGTTTTTGCAGCCTGTCTTTCAAGGATTATGACACTAATCTAAGATTAACATTGACTTTGGTTTTGTAAGTGCTTTAACTGGTATTGTACCAAATCGAAGTTATATGCTCCTCTAAATTACAAGAATGTAGTTGTGTTTTTCTATAAATGTTGGAGCATTACTGTGTTAATCTGACAGCAAAAAAGCCTTTCAACCTGCATTAAACCACAAGCCCACGAGGCCTTATTCTTTGCTACCATATTACCGTCTCAGAATTGCTACCAAAAAAGTTATGCTCGTGTTTGACTTATGAGAGCCTCACAAAACCTCTCCTGAGGTTTTTAAAGACCTTATTCAAACTATAAAGCTTTAGTGTCTGCCTAAGTGATGCAAAAAAGGACTACATATTTTTTCCTTTTTATTTTACTTCTATTGTTTTCTCTGACTGGTGTCTCCATATAAAGTAATAAAGAAAGTAATCCACCACTACTATAGTATTCTCTGTCTTTATACACACTTCTGAATAACTGCAGAATCACGCAAGGACATGTTTTTGACATATTATCAAATATATTTTACAATGAAGAGGTATTTTGCTTTTTCTTAGTAGCTTTTTTATTTTATTTTATTGGTGACCAAACAGAATTCTTAATGTTTGTAGAAAAATACATATGGATCCCACATCCCCTTCTATACCTGCTTCTGTGGGATGGGAATAAGAATCAGGAGGAAGAAAATAAGAGGGTGAGACCCCAGGGGTTGAGATCAGGACAGTTTAGCATAACAACACAAAGACAAAAAAAGAACAACAGTTTTAATAATAGCGCTAATGAAATGATGGACAAAGAGAGTAATAGAAGCCAGGAAAGCTCTACCTGTGCCCAGATTGCCAGCTTTCCCTGCTTCAGCCACGCTGAAGCTACACACTAAAGCAAGTTTAAAACAGACTCCTCTGCTCTGGACCAGCCCTCCACTTGTATAGGGGCATGACTCATATGGTATTGAATATCTCATGGGTTGGTTTGGTTGTTTATCCTGGCTGTGGCCCCTCCCAGCTGCAGCCCCTCCCAACTGGTCTGGGCCAGCAGCTGCCTGTGGTAATTAACATGAACCAAACCCAGGACACTATTTGAGGATCTTTGGTGATGTAGGAATATTAAACTAAAGTATTAATGTATGGCTTTGTCATGAATATGTAATTCAGCATACATTTTCATTGGTCTTAATTTACACTCACTGAAAGGCTGAAAATGTATCAAAAAGTTTGAGTGATCATAGGATTCATCCCTGCAACTCCTTTTCTGCCCTTGTATCTACACAGATGGACTCTAGCTCCTCTGTGAAGCTCTACTGACTTGAAGAAATAAAGCTAGCAGTCACTGGGGCATGGCATGTTTCAGAGTCTGTCTGCAGGAATTTAATGACATACGCATTACACAGCAATTTCTGTATTACCTCAAGCTGAAACTGAATTTATATTGGCCTCTGATTTAACAAACTGGTGTAAGAGATAATATGTAAAGCAGAGGGAGAGATTAATTGAGAGATTAATTCCAATGTGACCTGAGGCACAATATTTTCTAACCAAACATTTCCCCCATATCAATGTGTTCACATGGAAAATTCCAGTTTTGGTGGCTCTCCATCTTTTTGATGGCAGAAAGCTGCTCCATTGAAAATGCTTTGACCCCCATGCCATATTTCCTTGTTAAACTGAAGCCTAGAGTGAGAACAACATGCATGGGTGTGGCCATAAGTATATTATTACAAGGATTATTGTACTTGCCCCTGTAATAGCCAGAAGCAAATATCGGTTGCATCTAGTAGGAATCTGTCGACTCTCAAAACATTTGAGAGAAGTGTCACATGTTGACAGTATCCAGATATAGGGTCATTTCAGGAGTAAATAAAGCAGCAAATGATAAAGCAGATGGTGTTTCCTACCCCATTAGGCCTGCTAGGACCCACAAGCCACGGAAGATATGAACACATTGTCAATGTGCCAGACATACCTGTAGAGAATACCTGTCCAGAAAATCCACCTGTGGAATCAGAGAAGGAATTATCCTCAAATTTAGGGAAAGAAGGGACACAAACTGCTGAAACCCTCTAGCAGGTCTGAGGAAATGGAATCCACATCACAAAAGTCCACAGTGAGCTGTTCACTTCCCCTTCCTCCACTTCGAGTACCCACTCCCATTTTACATCATCAAAAGACTTTGTTTAACTCACACTTTCAGAAGCACCCAGCTTGATCACCTATGGAAAGGCAAAGTTGTTTTCCATGGCATTTTCTGCATCACGTTTAAACTTTTTGTAGCCCAGCTGATTAGAAAAAGATGAAAATGTTCCTAGTTTCCCATTTTATAAACATAAGCTCCGTTTCAGAAAAATAACTATCTTTATTGAAGCTGCTGAGCTTCTGACCTGGGCAAGCTTTCAGGATTAAGATTTCTGCTATTCACTCTGAATACATTCTCTTAGGAATGGGTGTAAGTTTATGCAACTCAAATCTAATTTGAAATTGTGACGAAGTAATATTAGTCTAATATTTATAATTAGATTCCGCTGTTAGATTTTCCTGTGTGTTTTTACATGCTTACTTCACTCTTTAGCCTTTCCGAAGGCTTATATTTTCTCTTATATTCTTGCTGCTGGATGCCAGAGGGAAACAAAAACAATTACTGAAATTATCCTCAACAAAGATGTATGTTATGAATGTCATTTCTCGGTCACAAACACATAGGGGCATTTTAATTCCAGTGACCACTAAAACTAAAGCACAGCACTCCTGGAAATGTAAGACACATCCTCCCAAATACTGGAACTCCTCTGATCAGATAAATTTAATTTAGTGATGGTGAGATGCTTAATGATATTGGCTATTATCAAATAGACAAAGAGAGAAATGGACAGGAGCCAGCAATACTTTTAGGACCTGCCTTTTTTTTTCCTGATCCTTTGACTGTATGTAATTTACTTTGATTTTCAGTCTCGCTTAATTTAATTTGTGTTCATTTGCTGTGTAGAGTGGTTAGTTGTGTTTCCATTTGGCTTGTTATACTTCTTCTGAGTGGTCTTTTATTTATTGGGTAGTTTGTTCTGTGATCTTCATCTCATTTAGTTGTCTCGCAAAGTGTGATTTGATATGTAGGACTAAAAAGTCTTTGATCTGCTTTGATTTGTTTTTAACTCTCATTTCTCCCTATCTAAGGATTAGGGGATAACAAAATGTATTCTGCTACTTCAATTTCCTAGCAAGCTGGATTTTTTGGTGGTGTTAAATTCCCTCATTTAAATGCTTAGGCATAGTGAAGTTCAATCATTTGTCTTGTAAAAGGTATTGGTATTAATGAGAGAAAGATGTGCTCCTGCAGTCTGAGTGTGTCTAAAACTTGTGGATCTTCCCATGTAGGGTTTGAGTTTGTCCTGAGCTTGAGCATAGCCACATATGGAAAGCACATTGACAGATTATTCCTGTGCATTACACATGTCAGCAAAAATGACCAGAATGTTAAAACTACCAAAAGTCCTACCGCCTAGAGTAGGTTAGAGTATTACTGTATCTTTATGTTTCATTTCCTGCAGGCAAGGTACAAGTTGTTCCACCTAAAAGTGAAGAGCAGAAGTCTTTATCATCACTTTGTTTTAGAAAGAACAAAATGTCAGATGACTGGGCAAATCCAAGCAGCCTTGTCATTCAATTGCTGTCAAAGAGAGAGTTTCAAACATGGCTTTGACACTTGTCCACAGCAGTGACTCCCTGCATATTTTTTGTGGAAAGTGGCAATGCAGGGCTAAATGGATTCTTTATTATGAAAAGAGAATTGTTCACGTACTTCCACCTTTTGGCTTCCTATGCAATGGAAAGAAAAACCCAAGAAATCGGAATGTGAAAACTTTGATGCAAGTCTGACTGCTCTGTACTTAGCTATCAAAATATCTGAAATGTAAATTTAGAAACAGTCAGAGAAAAGAGTAAAAAAGTTGAGCAAATATTCAGAAATTAAAACTGCTCTTGTAGTCAAAAGAACAGATGCTTTTTCATCTGAGAAAGGTTATTATTTACAGGGGCATGACCTGCAACCTGAAAAGAGTTAGAGTAATATAAATAAAATACAAGCAATATGTCAAAATCATTATATAAGAACTTGAACAGTAAAGTATAAAAGAATAAAAGTATAATGTCCATTGCATAACTGTAAACATTACAGTAGTTATAGTAGAAGTATCAGGATTTAAGAAGGATCTGTGATTTTCAAGATGACACTGAGTCTTTAAATAAAAAAAAATACTTCACAATTTTTTTTCTATGGGTTTTTTTTTTTTTCACAAGCTGAAACAGTCTGACAGTGAATTTTTTGCATTAGAACTATTGCTTCAGGTCTCATACTGTGTCCTAATTGATGAAGCATTACGCAGTATGGCTCATTTTCAGCACAGCTTGCAGGAAAATTAAACAACTTAGATCACTATTAATACGAGTCCTGCCCCCTATCTCTTCTCAGTCTATGCTGAAGATTTTCCCCAATGTCAGGACATATTTGCAACACTAACAAAAGCCTTTGTGAATAGAAACAATACTGTATGTGGTCTTGGAGGGCAAAGGTGGGGGGTGGCATAAGAAGAAAGGAGTAATTTTCTATTTGTAAAAGTCACATCTGGGGTATTTTTGAACTCTATGGTGTTGTAGATAATCAGGTGAGACAACTCTCATGTCTACTGGTGATTTAGTCGAACCCATGTCTATAAGAACTATGTGTGGTAACATCAATGTATTCAATGTATTATTCTTATTTTTGCACACACAGACCTCAGAAAAAAACATGCTTACTTCACTAAGATAAGCTCTTCTCTGACAGAAATTAAAGTCTAAAACCCAGCTGTCTTCTAGCATGACTAGTAGGTTATTGATTGAAGTGTGTCCTTCAAGAGCTGACAGGAAGACAGGAATAAGGCCTTGAAGATAACTCAGATTGAGACTGTAGGATAGAAAGTACCTCATAAAAATCTGGGGAAAGTATATTTATGGAAAAATAAACAAGAACATTCATGTGAGCAAACAAACCTTTTATGGCCTAAGACAGGAGTGCTGAGCATCAAAGACACCGAAAGAGTTGCTGATAGTCACTGTAGTATATAAGCAAGATGTAATTTTTCACTAGAAGAGCAAGTTGACTGGTATTTTATCTCTATATTCACTTCTTTTTATTGCTTTCAAACAAGAACTAGAGAGCCTGGTATAGTAACTCATGTAGCTCTCCTATAATTGCATTTTGATTGACAAAAAAATATATAACTAAAATATTATTTTTCATCTCTGGATCCCCTTCCTTCCCCCTTCCCCCTGCATTACCTTGGGGGTTTGTACATACAGATATTATAGCTTGGATGACATACTCCCTTCTTCTCTAATTTGTACCCTGACATGGAGATGTAAAACAAAGAAATGTACTTATCACCAAGCCAATTGCAGTGATCACTCATGCTTTGCTTGATCATAATTTCTACTTCTGTCCACAACCAGCATCAGGTGCTTTGGTGGAGTCCCATGGGGGATGAATCAAGACAGAATTTGTATGTCAGCCATGAAGAGAGAGCTCTGGGCATTAATGATCACTGAGAAAGGGCTGAAGGTTTCAGGTTGTTGTAAAGAAAGGTGCTGGACTGGCATATTTGGTGGAAAATAAAAAAGGACCATAGCACGAAAAGGTCCCTACAGTACTGCTGCTAGAGAAACTAACAGCAGGTGGTAAACGCTAAATGCACTTTTTAATTCCAGAATTTGATTCCAAGTGTACGACTTGTCATATGTTGCTGAGGAATTTATTGTACCTGAAACATTATTTTATTCATTTTGTTAGTTATTTTTCTGAACCAATGAAGCACAATTTTTTTCTAGTTTCTGTCAGAAAAGATCACGTTTGTTGTGTATTATGTTTTGGGAAACTAACATAATTTTTATTTCATCATGCAGACTCATGCCATAGCTGGACATCTCTTATTGTCACTGCTGGCCTGAGGCTTATATCACACACTAATAGTTTAAAGAATGTGACTTAAACCCACCTACAATGGGAAAGGTTAAACTCTGTAAATAATCCACTGCATTGTGCGAGTTAACCCTCCCACATAGACACACACACGTCCACTTGCTACGCCAAAGTTCCTTCTCTTTTCCTTTCCCTCTCTGAAATTGCCATGATGGAGCTGTTTGATGTAAAAACTTAAGGTCCAGCTCCTAGTTTTGCATTTGCTCACTGCAAGCCTTTTTCTTTTTCTTTTTCCCTTTTATTTCAGTGGGTGACACCTATGATCTCTAAATCTTCCTTATTTTTCAGTACTTTATCCAGGAAATTTTGGCCTTCAAAGCCTTACACCATTGTAGTCCTGAAAATGGCAGTGGCTTAAACTTCTGTGTAAACATAAACAGAGGTGGTTCCCACTCCAGACTTTATGCTCCCCCAAAGAGAACCTCTTCTAGTCCTAACCTGCTTCCCAGTCAGTATGGCTGCAAAAAAACAAAAAAATTGATGACAATTCTTTCAGTGAGATATAGTAACCAAAATGTTATGGATGTTTACAGATTACTGAAGAGATAGATGTTCAAAGTTACAGCAGCTCCAAATAATAGGAGCTTTTATAGAAGTTGAACTACTTTATACCAACTGGTGTGTTGTCACGAACTAGAAAAAGGTTTTTAACATTTTCTTCAAATTAGTTTAGTTTTGCTCAACCATTGACTGAAAGTAGAAACCTGCGTAGATCAAGCAGAAAGGTTAAATGACCCAAAGCCAAATCCCATCCCCTCTCTCCAGATGTGGCTCGTGTCCAACATTCTTTCTACTTATTCATTTCTGTGAAAATCCCTGTTCAAATCCCTTCCCTTTCAACGTGACTGCAGAGTTCTAAGTGGGATAGAGTAGGCAACATGCCTTTTATTTTGCTTGGAAAACCATCACACTCACACTTTGAAGAAATGCCTGTGTTATGACTGACAGTTTTCAAATTTCAGATTTTTTTCCCTGCATTTGTTTGATAGAAGCCTGCAGTGAATGCTGCAGCTGGGAGTGGAGACTTGCTGCAGTCAGAGTCATGCTGGAGGAACTCAACAGGGCCATGGAGAGCCTGCCTCAGCCTCAGCCAGTGTTGACACTGTGGGGTGGTGTACCCCTGCACACCAACAAGCCCAAGGGCACACCATTGTGCCACATCTTACCATTGTGCCTGTGGTTTCTGATGTTGCTGCAGATGTGACAGATGTTTTCTCAGGTATGGGCTGAGTGGAGTGACTTCTCTTCCACTTCTGATTTGCCATCTAGCCA
Source organism: Todus mexicanus (assembly GCA_013389965.1). Lineage (NCBI taxonomy): Eukaryota > Metazoa > Chordata > Aves > Coraciiformes > Todidae > Todus > Todus mexicanus. The sequence continues at coordinate 9,284 of WEIS01048377.1, forward strand.
CTGAAATGAAACATCTCTCTGTGGTCTCACAGATCTACCTCATTTACAAGCTGAAAGAAAATCCGGCATTGCTGCATGTCACAAAGCACCAGAGCACTATCCCTTTCACCAACAACTCCAAGTTTAATATGAACTATTTTATTTGCTGTGATGTTTTCCTCACATTTCTTTCAGTTACTGAAAGAAATACTGTGGTTAGACAAGGTAAATGAATACTGCTGTATTCAAAGAGCTCTGTTTTGCTATTAGTTATACTCATGCAGCTTGGCTGACTTCTGGAAGAAACCAGAAGTGGTGGCAACGATTAGCTTACTGCTGAAAAATTTTCCTTTCCCTCAGGGAAGTGTGGAGGGAAATATGTTGGTATGCAGCCATACATTCACCATAAAACTCACCACTGTAAGTCAATGCTTGCTACCTTGATTGCTTGCAGTAGCTTATGTAGGACAAGTGTGGTCCATCAGCTGGCAGGAGATGTGGATATGGTCCCTGAAACCACTTTCCCTTTTGGATATAAATATCAGATCAGAGTTACCCCTGTCTTTAAGAGGTCTAATATCTTCAGATCCTAAGCATGAAGGACCTGAAATTCCAGTTTAGAGATGCAGTTTCTTCAAGTTGGAGCAGTAGTGAGATGAGCACAAATTGAAAATTCAGATGAGAAACTTGAAAGCCAGGTTTTTCTCAGACACTTTGTGAGTCTTTGAGGATTTGTGCTGAAGTTTGTCAGTTATCAGAATAAAAATGTCCAACCACCAGGGATTTTTGGCAGTAATGTAGACACTCTTCCTTTTTTCTTTTTCTTTTTTCTTTTCTCTCTGGCCTTGTTCCGCATCCATTGCAGCAGAGGGCATAGCTATACTGCAGCACAGTTACTGTTTAATGCAGTTAATACTGTGGGTAAGGTATTAACATTGCAGAATAAAAATCCAGCTGTTCCCTCACGTTCTGTGCCTGTGCATTTCATTAGGGATCCAAAGAGTTAAAGATTCATTGAGGAAAAATGGATCTTGTACTACTTTGGGGGAAAACAACATACTGGAGGAGCTGTTTGAAGGTGATGGGATTTCTCCCTGCCAGTGGAACGGAAGCCGAAGAATGGCTCCGAGGCCCATGTGAAACCCATTGCACTAAGTAGAGATTTTTGTTTCCAGCAAGGACATTTAATCATATCTGAAACGCCTGTCTAAAGGGATCTGTAGTCCTGAGATTATTTCTGTAAATTCCTGCAATAATAAAAATGGTTCTTATCCAGAACTGTAGGTCCTTGTAACATAAATCATGAAACAATATGGAATAGCAGTTAATCTACCAAGAAAACTGACCCATTTTTAAAAGAGGCAACACAGACCCATTCCTTCTTCATGGAGCTTCAAACGCCTTACGACTTGCCCCCTTGCATCATTATTCAGCAGGATAGAGTAAAATTGTGTCCAATATATCTCTAAACATTTCTATGTTTTGACTCAGAAAGATTCAACCTAGATCTGTCATTTTATGATGTATAATGAGGCTCTGTGACAATGGTTCCTAGGTGTTATGATGATGTGAATTATTGCATGAGATCGAACAACTTAGCCAACATCAGTAGATTTATTTAATAAAATCTCACCATTTCAGAAAGTCAGAGGAACATTTCAGTTCAATTCTCAAGAGTATAACCTGACTCCAGGCATCAGTCTTGCTCATTGGATTAAAAAAGTGAGCAGCCTTCTGAATCAGCAATGTGGGGCATTTAATCAGACAACAGGACTCCAGACAAAAGCAGGAAGGGCTGAACTCCCACAACTTTTTCCATCATCATTTGATATAAGCTGCCAAGAATGATTTATTTCAAAACGTTTTAAGTTTGCTTTCGGCCTGAGAGATGTTGGTTTTCATAATGTCACTGCAAGAACTGTTGACAGAACTGGCAGAAAGTGATTCACTTATACCACAAAATTCAGCAAAGAGCAGTCCAACACAGTCCACGCTATTCTCATTTTGCATTCAACAAGACTCATTTCTAGAGGTTATGAATACCAGGTAGCCCCGGTGCTGCAGTTATGAACAATCAGGGTAGTAATCAATCGTATAAACCTTATTAGAAAGTGTAACATTTTATAGCAGACAAAATTACTTGTAGTTGTGAACAAAATGCAAAAATATCTTTAATAGAGATAATAAATACTGATAAAGACATAACATTTTATATTGAAACATAATTTAATACATTAGGTTTAGACTGGAGCTGAATGTTGTGGTCTGTTCTTTAATATTGAACACAGCCATCAGCTGAATTTGTAAAAAGAGATTTTCTTTTCTTTATAGGCTAAAGCTGGCTGATCTCAGGAAACAGAAGCTATAATTATGACCTCTTCATTTGTTTGTTTTACAATTTCCCCAAAAAGAAGATGAAAACTCAATCTGATGAGACTGCTATCTCAGCACATCACTGGAGTGGTATATAGGAGCACCATCGGGAGTTTTGCACTCAAGCTGAGCTGCCATTTACACTGCATCAAAGCTTTTCCTAAGTGAGTGATAACAGATCTCTGCAGGCAAACAGAAGGAGCTGTGGTATATAACCACACAATGCAGGTAGAGGTGGACAAGCAAGCCTTGCCCAGAAGACACACAGCAGATGTACACCCACCCTTGGGCTACAGGCAGTGCCTGGGATCCTGAGGCTGAGAATGCTGTTCGGGCAAACCGTTTCCTGATCCCGAGGAAGCCGAAACGTAATTGACTCCAAACGTTTTAAGACAAGACTCACATGCAAGGTCACGATACCCACATTCTGCTGAAATGTGTGGGAGATATAACCCAGCAGTGCTCTCACAACACTGGACAATGCGCTGAGCACAGTGTCAGCCTTGCATTTCAAAACACTGGTAAAGGTGCTAATACCTTAGCAGGCACACATAAGTTTTGGTTCTATTGCAAGGAATATCTATCAGTTTTACAACAGACAATGATTTTAAAATTAATTTAGGATCACAACTTGTGTCACCCTCTCCAAAGTGTTTACTCTAACTACTACCATGCAGACAGACACTGCTGGTACCACAGCTCTTTTATCTTGTTTGTGTGGTGATCTACCTGCAAACAGCACAGAGACCGTTGCACAACCTACTTGATATTTGTATTTTCTTCTGAGAGATGAGAACTACCATGCTGAATCACCATTCAAACTGGATTTATAAGCCACAGACCCGGACCAGATGTAAGTATGACTGCACTATAAAGTGGGTGGAGAAAATCATAGACTTCTCTGCATATGTGAAAATCTTTATAGAAACAATGGAATCATCTGTTTGTGTGTCAGTTTGTTCACAGGGTGACCTGGTCACAAGTCCTAAATAATATCCCCTACAAAGAAGGATTTAAATACATCTTGGACATTGCATCCTCCTCTCTCAAATTTAGATTTAAAGCAACCATTTCACAACTCTCTATTTCAGCATATCACTTTTGGAAGCTGACAAATGTTCTTTCATTTTAGTTTTATTTAATTAGAAGATCACTGAAAAAATATGTCTAATTTGATTCATACATTTTCTCTAGTCTATTAATGGTGACTGAATCCAAATTAATCAATTTGTTGTCTTTTTTTAAAAAAATCAGTATTCCATTTTTACTATAATAACTAAATCAGAAAGGGTTTTTTTAGGAAAGAAAAAGAAACAACCCAACATTTTTTATGATGTGAAATATTTTTGCTGTTAGAGTCTGATTCTAAATTCTTTGTATTCTAGATCCAGGCTTAAAGATTTGTAGATTCTGTCTCATTTGTCTAAATCTTTTACTATGTGTTTGCTTTTTCAAACTGAACCTTGGAAAGTTAGCAGGTATTTAATAGTAAAATACTCTTCTCAATAGTCTACTTGTTTCAACCTGGTAGTGGTTTTGCCAGGAGAGGTTGCCAGTGCTCTGTACACTCTGGAAACTAATTGCAGTTTCACCTAGAGTAGATGTTTGCATGCAGTGCACCACAATAATAAAAGCAACAGGGAAGGGTGATTGGTCTCAGATTTCCTACTTGTTGGAGCCCGAGTTACAATGGTGGTTAGGGGTAGACATTACAGTGTGTCTCCCAAATCAGTGGTTGTATGACTACTTAAACTGCCTCTCTGATAGCAGCAGGGTCCTGTTCTGCTGTCTGGAAGACATTAAGGAAATAAAAGTAGATATGAAGACTTTCTTCAACATATGGCAGCATTTTTTTCTGCAAACCACATTCCAAGGTAGGCGCTGTCAATGTGCAAAGCATTTATGTACCTCTTCTTACCACCAACTCATCTGTCTTTTTAACCCCAAGGGACATTAAATGAAAAATCCCTGTTACAGAAAGGTTAAGGGTGAGCTTTTGTTGTGTAAAATGCAGGAAATTCAGAGTTAAGAGTCTATTGTAACTTTGCAATAAGTTCCTTTGTTATGACCTAAGGGTAGCAAGGTATCTAAGCACAAACTTTTAATCTTAAAGCTAGGTGCCTTGCTTAAACACATGCTGAAACAGGGCCCATGTGATCATCTGGATCAATTAGTGTCTTTGTAAAGTCACCAGGGTAATACTTATCCTGAAATGTTTCACAGGGACTTAGTAAAAACAAAGTATGAGAATGCATTGCTTTTGACTATAGGTTGTAAACATTTTTTGGATATTGCTAACTCATATCTGGTGATACCCATAACTGATGTCACCTTCTGGACAACTGCTAAGACTCAGCCACAAGAATGTGAGTGACAAAGAAACCTCAGTGACTGGAAAGTGAGTGTAAAAATTGAATTTTGTTTGACAGTTGAGATTTGGGGTTGAGAGACTTATCATTGGAAGTGGACACATTTTATTGCAGGAATATTACAAGTATCCATGAACAATGCCTCTTAATATTGTCACTAATATAATACAGTCCTGGAAGAGAAGAAAAACATGTAAGAATGTTAGAAGTTGTCTCTGCAATGTTCATGAAAATAAATAGTTTCCAAACAGAAAAATGACCTGTAAGGCCCCAGAATAATTTATATATCATCTTCACTGATATAACATGTCACAGAAGAATTCTTATAATTTTACAGAAACAGAATATTTCATCTCACAACAAGTGAGATGTAATTATTGTAAATGTTAAAACCTCCCAGAGTTGTTTTTTTAGAGTGAAAATTCTGCTTTCATATTCTGTCCCTCTACACCTTTTATGAATTGGGTAAAAATAGAGAAAAGTAGAATTATTGTTTCTTCCTCAGCACAGTCAGTCAATATTCTGGGCATCATAGACTGTATCCTTTAGGAGATGACACTGATAAGATATGTCAGGTATTTCTAGGGTGAAATCCAAGTTATTAACCAGAAATGTGCCAAGTGCCTGTTTCACTCAGCACAGAAGAAAAATGTCATCCACAAAACACTTTCTTTGTCCACGTATCCAACTTTTCTCTAGAAGAGTATTCAGTCCATTTAGGTCTCAGATTCTGGTTTCTCCCAGACCTATTCAACATTGGCAGTTTGATGTATGCCAACATGTTAATTACTCTTGTTGTCCCTTATGGTAGAGCAAACACATGCTACTCCAAACAGTAAACTCCTTTGTTCCACAGGCAGAGCACCTAGTGTCACAGATTTAGCTTATTTCCAGACATCAGTGTGACCCTGGGCCAAGGACAGTAGCTGTGTTGCCATTTAAAGTTCAGGGCAAATGCCACAAAACAGAATTTGTGTTACCCCATTCTCTTCTTCCCTCTTTCCGCCTCAGGGAAAAGATAGAGGAAGCAAGAGGGAAACAAAGAGATCTTGCACGGAACTGGAAATAAAGAATGTAATTTTACAAATAACAAAGGGTATTAAGGGGAAAGGGATATACAGGAAGGTTGAGGGAAGATATATATGCAGATATATATAAAACCCAATCTTGGATGGCACAGGGTTACCCCACAGCACGTGGATGAAGGCCTACCCACCGTGGGACACAGTTCCAGCAGTAGCACCAGCGCGATGTGAGAGCAGGAAGGAAGAAAGCAACTAGTGGAACTTCCTACTCCCTTATATAGATAGAGGATGGCAGGAAAGGGAAGGGAATACATGACTGTCTGACCCCACAGGATCGTAGGGTTACTACCTGTCCCCCTTATAACCCTTTAACCACAACAAGCTGCCAGTGATCTTCCTCTATGAAAGAATATTTGAATCTTCCATTGCTGAGGGACTTTGTTTTTCATATTGAGGTGTTTCAAGTAAATCTGTCATTACACCAATGAAAAAGTATTTGAAGACAGTTACTGTAATCTTTCACTATAATAAAATGCAGAAAATGCTTTTTTGTTTGCATTCTAACATTTATTTCACTTACTAGTGTGGCCTTGTGGAAGTAAAAAATCATAGAATGGTTTGTGTTGGAAGGAACCTTTAAAAGTCATTAAGTCCAATTACCCTGGAGTGAATAGGGACATCTTCAGCTAGATCAGGTTGCTCAGAGCCCCATCCAACCTGATGCTGATTATTTTCAGGGATGGGACATCTGCCACCTCTCTGGGCAACTGGCTCCGGTGTCTCACCACCCTCGCTGTGAAAAATACCTTCCTTAAATCTGGTCTAAATCTGCCCTCATGTAGTTTAAAAGCATTACCCCTTGTCCAGCTGCAACAGGCTCTGCTAAAAATACAGTTCCCATCTTTCTTATAGGCTTTCTTTAAGTACTGAAACACCACAGTAAGTTGTTCCAGCCCTCTGATCATCTTCGTGGCCCACTCCAGTAGGTCCATGTCCTTCCTGTGCTGAGTACTCCAGAGCTGGACACAGTACTCTGGGTGGGGTCTTGTGAAAGTGGCGTAGAGTAGCAGAATCACCTCCCTCAACCTGCTGGTCAAGTTTCTTCTGATGCAGCCCAGGATTACAGTTGGCTTCCTGGACTGGAAGTGCACATTGCTAGCTCATGTCCGCTATCCATCCACCAGTTCCGCCAAGACCTCCATAGGGCTACTCTCAATCTTATCATTCCCCAGGCTGTATTGGTTCAGCGGATTGTCCCAACTCAGGTGCAGGACCTTGCGCTTGGCATTGCTGAACATTATGAGGTTCACAGAGGCCCACTTCTCAAGCTTGTCCAGGTCCCTCTGAGTGGCAGCCTGTCCCTCAGGCATGTCAGCTGCACCACTCATCTTGGTGTCATCTGCAAATTTGCTGAGGGTGCACTCAATCAATCTCGCCCCACAAAAAATTATGGAATTAAAAATATTTTATTTTTTATAGAAGATTTAGAAAGAAAAGAAATAAATTTTACATTTTGATTAAAAAAAACCCTTTTGAAACTTTCTGGAAGATGTGTTTTTTTAAATATCATTCTTTTAGAATTTTAAGCGTTGATTTTATATTGTTTCAATGCATGTTAATTACAATGACAATTTAATACATTCTACTACTTCTGACATATTATACATAAGTAGTTGATATATTATAATGTTGCATTTTAAACCCAGTGATCTGAAAAACAAACATTTTTTCATCTTATTGTTTTAAACTGAAGTTTATAAAAATATAAAAAAGAAAACCACAGAGGAAGTCTGAATGCAATTAAATAAATAACCTTTTTTTTTTTTTTTCAAAGAACAATCTCTTCTGGAATTCAGTTCTTCAAAAAATTCCTGGAAAGTGTTATTGTTTGCCCAGGTCTGTAAGCAGACTGTCTTTTCAGTTAGAGAGCAATTTTGAAGTATGCTTTAGACCTAGGGTAGATCAAGTCTTCAGAGAAAAGACTAAGCAGACCTGTGGCCATTAAGCTGTCAAATTGAAAAAAAAATAACCTTTTCAGACAAGATTTTCTAATTTAGATATACAATTCTATAAAGGCAATTAGTTTTTACTGATTTTAAAAATTTATTTTCAAGATTAAAAGCACCAGATGCATGGAAAATGTAAGTGTCAAGAGGTAACAATAAGACTTGGTTTTCTGTCCATGGGCTTAAACCATCCAGGAGATAAGCAACTGAAGCATCTTTTAGTTATGTAAGGGGTAATAGATATCATCACCTTGTTCAGAGACTCTTCCATTAAGCCCACAAATTTTCTGCCTCGTTAAAAAGAAAGAGTCACTTGTATTTTAATGGGACAGTGAATTGAATTTCAACAACTACTTGAAAGGAGGTTGGAACGATGACAGGGACAGCCTCTTGTCCCTGGTGGCATGTGACAGGACCAGAAGAAATGGATGCAAGCTGCGCGAAGGGAGGCTTAGGCTGGATATTAGGAAGCATTTTTTCACTTAAAGGGTTATCAAACATTGGAATAGTCTGCCCAGGGCAATGGTGGAGTCACCATCCCTGGAAGTATTTAAACAGCGATGTGGACCCGATGCTTAGGGACATGGTTTAGTGTCGAGCTTGCAGTGTTAGATCAAAGGTTGGACTAGACTATCTCAAAGGTCCCTTCCAACCAAAGATATTCTGTGAAATATGAAACATTTAAATGTGTCATGATATGTCTTTCATGATCTCTGACACTAAGAACAGTCTTCATTAATTTTTGGGAGAGCAACAAATGTTTGTATCTATTGATGATTGACACCTGACTGTTAACTAAGTTACAGTTTAACACTCAAAATTCAGTTTATCATTCCAGCAGACCTGCAACATAGTCTTGATGTGAATACCAAGACAAGAAATACCTAGATGACTTTCAGTGTGTTTAAAAGTTTAGCTTCATTAAGTGACCTCAGTATGTTTCGGATGGGTTTGTTTCATGAAGTGTACACTATGAACTTTGTAATTAGTTTTTAATACTGTTCTGCTAAAAGGAATGTGGAAATCTCAAATGCGAAAGGGGTTAGGAAGTTTACTTTCTAAAGGACAAGATCTGTATTTCCTGATGTTGTGGAAAGCTCCACCATTGCGTGGCTAATAACAGAGTACAGAAAAAGACACCTTTTCACTTTTCTGCTAAATTGAGGGTTCAAGTCTGTCTTAAAAAGAAATCTGACGCTGATCAGGCTGAGCAATTGTCTGGTGCACACTTTACAGGAATAAATCGTCAGCAAACACAAGGCTTTCTTCATCCGCCTCGATATTCAGCAGGGCACAACTAACCTACTAGAAAGTCTGTAGACTGCTGAGCAGAGTAACACATTTATACCAACTTTCATACTTTTAGACACCATGAAGCTCTGGGAGCCAGAAGCGCTATGTTTATGTGAATTGAATGATTTCAATTTTTTTATTATTATTTTTAATTTTTTTTGTGAATAAATACACAACACAGTTGAATTTTGTGGTTCTTTTCATTCTTAGTAACATAGTACTTGCTTGATATGATTTTCAATGCTTCATTGACAAAATTATTTTCCAAGAAGGCATTGCTTTTCATGACGTTCCTTTTCTTGGAGCAATCAGGGGAACTTGTTGAAGAGACATTGCCTTATGTACTGAAGAAGTGTGGGATAGCTGACTTGATTATACAGTGGCGCCTGCAAGACAAAGTGGATCTAGAGCAGCAGTAGCAGTAGTGTCATCCAGAATGTCCTCTTGGAGGTCTGAGGTGCCCACCTGTGATGTGACCAATAATACAAAGTGGAACCGGGAGTGTTGCTCTGACAGTTAAGAGAGGTAGTTCTGTTAACTCATACAGACAGGAGTACACGAGGGATTGATTAAAAGAGGGATATTTTTTAATTCCTCTTGGAGACCTCTCGGTGACTAGGCCTACTATCTTCAGCAGTCCTCTTCACTCAAAATCTAGGTTCTTAATGGCATAATTTTTCTTCCTCTGAAGTTCAGTACCTTCCAGTGTTCTCACTGCACCCAGAAATGCAAGCTTCAATGCAGAATTAATCTTTAGATGGAATAACTGTTCCTTCATTCTGTTGTTTCCATAGTGTGTTTGTCTGTGCTTCACAGTGAGAGATGATGGTATCAGCTATGACAGAAACTGTACATATTGATGTGTGGTACCCACAAGTTTCCATGAACAATCTTTTGTTCACTTGTGGAGAGGAAGGATTTACTGCAAAGATTTAGTCTGATAGGGATTTTTTTAATAAGATTGGTGCTCTGTGTGGCTTAAGCAGAATCTTCTTGCCATCAGAAATCATCCTTCTATAAGACTATTATTTTTTATAATATATGGAATCATTTACTATACGACAGGTTGTATATGATGTTGTAGTGAACTCAAGGAATTTATTATAATGCTGCAACTGGATGGGGAAAGTTCTGATTTTACTTCAGGGACTGAGCCTATTTATTTAAAAACAAGAAAGAACCCAATGTAACAATATGTCACTTCAGAGGTACATCACTCCCTGTTCCATTTATTGTGCTCCCACAGGCATAGACTGAGCTAGTTGAGTTCACAGGTACTTTCTTTTGCACACATTTCTGCAGTGCAAGAAATGAGGAATTCACCAGGGGCTGACAGCATTTTAGCCTCTGCCCAATTTCCTCTCATTTAGACTGAAGTGCATGAAGTCCCGGTTTAGCATACATCAGCCACGCCCCCCCCCCAACATCTGAAGTGACAAATTGTGTGTGATTTATTATTCATTATGCATGTTTTCAATACTGTAAATAACATATGACTTCAGGGCTTTAAAAATATGATTATAAGTTTGGATGTTCAGGTGGTTTTTATAGAGACTGGCTCAAATCAATCCCTAGAGATATTTTGCTTTGAAAATGTTTATACTCTGTTGCTGAATACTAATGCTAAAATATTTTTTGAGGCTATTTCTTATTTATTTGTAGGAGTGTATGGTTATTATAGATTAAGATTGCCAATTTTTCCTTCTGTATGTGGATAATATTAATATTCAATGCTTAGCACAAACATCATGCTCATTTTTTTTCTGTGTATTTAGAGGAATAAATGGTACTCTATTGTATATTAATGCACCTCTGTTGAATGATATTAAAAGTATCCTTGTCAGAAGAAATTCCAGTCATTATTCTGCTTTTGTGTCCATATATTGTGCAGATACAAATATCTAATGATCCATCCATCTAAGTAATACACATCTGCAGTGAAATATTTATGAAAATTTATAGATATAAAGTGTGCCGGAACCTATAATTGGCAAATCAATCAATCAATCA
>WEIS01048380.1:0-12904 GCA_013389965.1 Todus mexicanus
GGGGATGGGGGGGTCAGTGTCACCCCAAAGGGGGCCCCAAGACTGAGCCTGGCACACACCAGCTCTTGGGTGAACCCCCCTACGGTCACTGCGGCCTCGGGGAGGAGAGATGAGGGGGGCACTTGTAGGGGCCCCGCTGGTAGGGAGGGGGGGACACGTCACACCCCATTTGCAGCCCCCAAAATCTGGGGTTCAAGGTGTCCGATAGACTCAGGGAACCCCACCCTGGCAGGGAAGGGGCCGCATCCATCCTGGGGTGCTGGAGCCCAGCTCCGGCTGCCGGGGAGGTCCCTGTGCCAGATCCAGCCCCGCGGCAGCGCTGCCGGCTGGGGGTGGCAGTGCCAGCAGCCGCCGGGAGCTGGCACGAGGCCGCGGCGCCGGACAAAAGGCAACTGTGGAGCTGGCGGGGAGCGGCTGGGAGTGGCAGGCACCGGCCAGGAGCGACGGGCACCGGCTGGGCCACCCATCCCCGTGCCAGCGACGCGCCGGCCGTGCCCTCGCCACCCACCCCGAACCCCCGGAGGTGCCACCAGCCCGTCCTCATCTGTGCTGGGGACGCGTCCCAAGTGCCAGGGTGACACATGAAGGTGACCGTTCGCCGGCCCCGAGCCGAAACCGGGCACCGGGCCCTTGGCCAGCGGCCGCTCGGGACCTGACCGCCACCAGCCGGAGCCTGGGAAAAGCGGCGCTGGTGCAGCTGGGTCCCGTTCCCAGAGGAGGCCGGATCCGGATCGGGATCCGGATCAAGATGTGGCCCCCCGGGGCCAAGGCCAAGGGCAGGGGCTGCACCATCGCAGGGAGCAGCGGTTCCCACGTCCCCTCCCTCCCCGCGATTTCACCCCGCGGCGCGTGTCCGGTGAGATCCCCGCGCGTCGAACGCACTTTGAGGTGCTTGGACCTCGCCAAACAGCCCTGAGCACCCCACACGGGAGGCACCCCGAGCTCCCAGGGACCCCACTTGGCTCGTGGTAGGAAAAAGGCGCGGCGAATTCCTGCGGGGTGAGCCGGCGAGGGCAGGAGGGCGCTGGGGACTCACCACGCCGCCCTTGTCGCCCTCCATGAACTGCACGATCTGGCAGGAGGATTTCTCCCACAGGAAGATGTGGCCGCAGTCGCTGCCGCTCACCACAAACTCGCTTTTGGGGCCGTAAAAATTGACGCCTTTCACTGCAAGGAAAGAAAAAAGAGAGAGAGAGAGAAGCGGCCGAGGCCGGTTGGGAGCCAGGAATCTGCTTCCTGCCTGGCGGCCGCCGAGTTTCCAGGGTGACGAGGCCGATCCCTGGATCTCGGCCGTCCCCAGACACAGAACAGCTCGTTCTTTGCGTGAGTTGGTGCGCAGGGCCGCGGAGAGGACGATGAAAAATGCTCGGGGAGCTGCAGAAATCAGCTAAAAGCTGGTGATGATTTTTCCACAGCTCCGGCTGGAGCCCAGGGAGGGGAGGTTCCCACTCCAGGGGTGTCGGCGTGAGGAGGGGGAGCCCAAATCCGTGGTCCCCCATCTCTGGATGGCCTCAAAACTCAGTGACAGGCACGAGGAGGCTCCACATTCCCCCCGGGGTGTAGATATGAGATGGGGGAGCCCCAATCCATGCCCCACCCTGGGGTGCAAGCAGCAATCGGGGCCCTGCTCGCCACGGGGGACAGGGACCTGGTGGCAGTGGGAGCGACAACGACCTCGGGGAGCCCCCCCAAGCCGGGGAAGGGGCACACGCGGCTCTGCCCCCCCAGCCGCCTCTTACCCGTGGCGTTGTTGCGATGTCCCTTGTACCTCTTGACGTACTCGGCGCCGTCGCTGTGTGCCGAGTTGAAGAGGTAAATGTCCTCGTCGTTGTAACTGGCCAACAGCTCTGGCGCGGGACGAAGGGACGGGCGTGAGCGGGGAGCGTGCGAGGCCACGAGCCCCCCGCAGGGTGCCCCCAGCACCCTCGCCGTCCCCAGTGCCAAGGCGGCTGCGTCCCAGCCGCGCCGCGCCGATCGCTCGCTCACTCACCGGAGCCGTCGTGGCTGTAGACAAGGCAGGTGATGTTGGCTTTGGACTCGCTGTTCACCTGCAGGAAGCACAGAGAGCTCGGCTCCCTCCTCCTCCTCCTCCTCCTCCTCCTCCTCCTCCCACCGGCACCCCAGCGCTGGACACGCGCCCGCTCGGCGAGCTTGGCCCGCAGGCGACCGCTCTGCCGGGGCCACCAAGTCCCGGCACAAAACCGCGGCCTCTCCCTGCGCCTGGACGCAGCGTTTGGAACAGCGGAAGATCCGGGTTGAGGAACGAACGCGAGTCCAGGAGCTCTGGGCCTCGAGCGATTTTCCAGGCAGGAAGCCTGAGAGAGGCTTGGCCGGGGCCAGAGTGGCTCCCGAGGGATCGCTCCGCAGATCCGGGCCCAGGCAGCCGCTCCCTGGTCAGTGCCGGTGCCGGGCGGGAGCCGCAGAGCCCATCACCCACCCCTCAGCAGGCACAGACACCCCTCCCTCCACGTTTTTCCACCCAGTGCCAGGCTCGGTGCTGGCACACAGAGCACGTGGGCGAGCGCCGACCGCCACCGCAGGCCGTCCGCTGCCAGCACGCCCACCCGGCAGCTCTCCCGCGCCGCGCCAGCCCGAAGCACGGCCACTTACCAAGTGGTGAGGGCAGAACTTCTTCAGGACACCGTTGTTCTCGTTCTCATCTATTTTCCGCTGGTCATAAATCCTGGGGGGAGCAGGATGGTGAGCATCAGGCACCGGCTCGAGACACGGAGGGTGCCGAGCCCAGGGGCAGCTCTGGAACCGGTGCTGACGCTGGCCGGCGGCTCTGGCCCTCACCTGAGGAGCCGTGAGCAGTGGGGACTGGCAGCAGCCTTGGCCAAAGCACTGTAACACCACCTCTCATCATGCTGGTGGCGTGTCATGATGCCAGACCTGCACTCGGGGTGCTACCAAGGGGACGTCACCATGGCCACCACGCCTGTCCCCTGGCTGGTTTGGCCTCCCCAGTTTCCCCAGCCTCCTTGGAGGAGCTGCCCCGTGCCAGGGACACAGCCACAGGGAGAGCAACGATCTCAGGCTGCTCGAGAAGCTGCCGAGGCCGCGGCGCCGCCGGCTGAGCAGTCGGGGAGCCCACGTGTTCCGCGTTCCCGTGCCCGGCACCCCGGGAGCCGCTGCCGACACGCCAGACACCCGCGTGGCTGGCACTGCGGGAGCTGGCGCTGCACCGGCGATGCCAGCGCCGGGGCAGCCGCGTCCCTCTGCTCGCCAAGGAGCATCCGCGGGGAGTGGGGAAGCAGCAACGGGTGGCCCAGCGCACCCACAATTGGCCTCTGCTCACGACAGCGGCACCTTAAACAGCGGTGGATTCCCTGATGTCCGGGGCCGGACGCGCAGCCAGAGCCCGGTGCTGCGCCAGGGGTGCCCCGAGGCCAGTGGGGTTTGTGTTTGTCACGTAAGCAGCTCAGAGGTAAAGCAGAGACCACCCTGAGCTTGCTCTAGTGCCCCCCCCGAGGTGCTGCCTGCGGCTGAGGGGCAGAGAGGAGGCTCCTCCAGAGCTCATCAGGAGCGCCGCTAATTCCCAAGGGCTCTCCCGGCTTCGGGGCCAGCGGATCCCGGGGCTAAAGCTCTGCGGATCCAAATCCTCCTCCGCTAATCCCCACGGCGTTATGGAAGCACAGGCTGCGGAGGCTTTAACCACCAGAGCCGGGGGGGCGACAGGACGTCAGATGTCAGAGCTCACAGGGCGGCACCAAGTGAGTGTCCCCTGGCGATGTTCGAGTCCACTTCGGGGGCTCAGTCCCAGCCCCCAGCGCAGACTCACCTGACAAACTGGTCTCTGCCTCCCACGGCAAACTGGTAGGTGTTGGCCGGGTTCACGTAGATGGTGTAGAGACCAACTTTCTTCTCCTTCTCCTTTGTCACAACCAGTTTCCTTTAAGAAACGAGAAGGGAGGGAAAAAAAAAAAAACCCACAATAAAAAAAAAAATCAACAGAAAGGCGAAGAAGAAAAACAAAGCCCACAAATCACCCACCCGGAGGTGTGGATTCCAACCAGGGACCAGATGGGGAAAGCAGGAGCCGCGCGAGTCTCTTACTCACTCCCCGAAAAAAAACCCAACAC
Source organism: Todus mexicanus (assembly GCA_013389965.1). Lineage (NCBI taxonomy): Eukaryota > Metazoa > Chordata > Aves > Coraciiformes > Todidae > Todus > Todus mexicanus. The sequence continues at coordinate 4,083 of WEIS01048380.1, forward strand.
ACAACCACCACCCCACACACGCTAACAACAAAAAGCCGCCCCCCTCACGCCCGTCCCTGCGCCCAGCTGAAGCAGCACATGTTCCGTCTGCGAGTGAAATCATCTCTCTGGAGCCGCCGAAGCCTTTCGGAGCCCGGACTCAAGCCCGCCGAGCAGGATCGGATTAACTCCGGAGCAGAACCACTCTGCTGTTATTTTCCCCTCGCTGTAACGAGGCCCAGATTGAAGGAAATCTGACACACGCATCATCCCCCCCCACTCCTCGCCCCCCTCAATCCCCCGGGGAGCTCAAGAGTTTGGCTTCGCCGACACCCGGGAAGGAGCGGCTCGAGTGTTCGTCTGTCTCCTAATTACACTGCTGGGCTTAGCGAGAGGCGGGAGCTGCCCGCGGAGTAGGGCGACGACTCCCTGCGAGCATCACAACCCCACAGATCCCCCCGGAGAAGGGCGGACAGACCCCATCGGCCTGACTCACAGACTCCCCCCCGCCCCCAGCCCCCGGCAAACGTGAGGGGGCCGCGGGATGAGGATTAAAGGCGGTTGTTTGGAACCACCGCGGCGGCGGCGGCAGCGGTTTCTGTCCTGGTTATGAAACAGATGGTTTTTAGGGCTGGAGACAAAAGCTCTCGCGTGCACAAACCGAACCCAAGCGCGGGGAGCCGAGCACCGAAGGCTCTCGGATTTAAGCAGGATCATCCTCAAAATAATACCAGCGCTGCACTGGAAAAGTACCGCGGGATCAGGACCAGGCGGCTGCTCCACCGCCCGGGCGCAGGGTTTATTTTGGAAGCTCATCAGAAGCGGCAGCTCGTTGGGTGCCGGCCCCCCGCACGCTCAGCCATTGTTTTGCAGGGAAGCTGCCAGCGCACCGGGGCGCCGGGCGAGCTCCGGGCTGCGGCCGCCAGCGCAGAGAGATCGTGAGGCTGCCGATAACTGGCAGCTTCGCCGAGCAGAAACCTCGGCGCTGCCAGCGGGGTGGGCAGATGGGTGCCGGGTTCCCCTCTTGTGAGCACACTGACACCTCGCAGCTCTGACCCTGAACCCCAAGGAAGATGATGTGGCTTTAAAGCCCCCAAAAAACCCCGCGTCTTCCCACTTTGCACCCATCAAACAGGCGCGTGGTGCCGTGAAACTGCAGCAGCGTGAGCGGGACCCACAGCCTGATGAGTCGAGCTTGCCCAGGAACCCCTCCCCAGGACCCCAGATCTGGCTCCAGAGCCCCCCCGAGTCCTTGCGGCAGGAGCAGGAGGAGGAATACTCACGAGGCGGGTCGGTCTTGCCTCAGATCGATGGTGAAGACAACAGCATCTTCACCTGCCGATAGGAAAGTGCATGGGGAATCCGGTTCTAGGGCCAGCTGGAAGATAAAGACTCGGGCATTGGTTCCCCTTTTTCCCAACAACGGCGCAAAAATCTCTTTTCCCAGTGTTAACTGGAGCCGGCACGGCCCCAAACCCACAGCTGAGAGCTCCCAGAACCCCAGAGTCCCAGCGTGGTGGGGTCTGGAGGAACCTCTGGGGATCCTCTGGTTCCACCCCTGCTCCAGCAGGGTCCCCCCGAGCAGGGGGCCCAGCATCGCAGTGTCCAGGCGCGCTTGGAATCTCTGCACACAAGGAGACTCCANACTGCAGGGCACCCTCCTCATCCTCACCACCCTCAGGGATTATAAACCAGCATTAAAGCGTCGCTCCCGCCACAGCGGCGGCTTCGCCGTCCCCAGTTCCAGCAGCCGGTGGGGGTCAGGCCGATGTCTGGGCATTTCGGGGGCCGGTCGGGGCTCACCTTGTGCGAAGCTCCTTTGTGCTGGGCCACGCGCTTGGTGTTCTTGCAGCACTGGGTGGCGGAGAGCTCGGCCACGCGGACCTGCCCGTCGCGGGCACACATGGCCAGCGTGGAGTCGCCGCTGTTGGGGAGGAACTTGGCCTGGAAGGGAGGAGAACGGGCGGCTCAGCACTGGGGCAGGGATGGAAACGGGGAGAGAAATCACAGGCAGCACTTTGGCCCCAGACCCTGATGAGCCCCAGACGCTCGGAAGGACCCGAGTCCTGGTGGACACCGCAGGATCACTGAATTGTTCTGGTTGGAAGAGATCTTGAAGCTCCTGGAGTCCAAGCATTCCCCCAGCGCTGCCAGGACACCAGGAATCCATGGTCCTCAGCACCACATCTCCACGGCTTGGAAACCACTCCAGGGATCAGAGGGACTCCACCCCTGCCCGGGGCAGCCTGAGACAGACCTGGGGAACTCTTTTGACAGCAGGGAACAAATTGTTCCTCAGCTCCGACCTAAACCTCCCCTGGGGCAGCTTGAGGCCAGTTCCTCTTGTTCCTTGAGAGCAGAGCCCGACCCTCCCTGGCTCCAAGCTCCTGTCAGGGAGTTGTGCAGAGCCAGAAGGTCTCCCCTGAGCCTCCTTTGCTCCACGCTCAACACCCCCAGGTCCCTCAGAACTCCTCCAGTCCATTCTCCTTGTTCTAGAGCACAACAGAGCTCTAGAGCTGTGTCGAGCTGGGGCTCTGCAGTTGTGTTTTTAGACTGGTGGGATTTGGCAGGGCCCTCTGGAGTTGCTCTGGTGCCACCTCCCTGCTCCACCAGGGTCACCCCAAGCAGGGGGCCCAGCATCGCAGGGTCCAGGCGCGCTCGGAATCTCTGCACACAAGGAGACTCCACAACCTCTCTGGGCAGCCTGGGCCAGGCTCCAACACCCTCAAAGTCAAGAAGTTTCTCCTGATGGAACCTCCTGGCTTCCAGTTGGTGCCCGCTGCCCCTTGGCCTGGCGCTGGGCACCCCTGAGCAGAGTCCGGCCCCAGCCTCTTGCCCCCCACGGGCCCTTGAGCTCTTGCTCAGCATTGCTCAGCTCCCCTCTCAGGCTGCTCTTCTCCAGCTCCACAGCCCCAGGACAGATTCTCCAGTCCCACCAGTATCTCCAGAGCCTCCTCTGGACTCTCTCCAGCAGCTCCTTGTCTCTCTTGAGCTGGGGAGCCCAGCACTGGCCCCAGGACTCCAGAACTTGCCTCCCAGCACAGCACAGACCCCTCAAAACACGGCTCCTGACTGCAGCCACCCCCAAACCGGCTGCTCGCTGGGGCTGGAGGAACAGTGGTGCCCAGAGCTCAGCTCGGGGAGGCTCTGCAGGAGCCAGAGCTCCACAAGGCAGCAGATTTTAGGGCAAACCAGTTGGGTTTGGTGGTTCATTACTGGCAGGAAGCCTCCCGCAGCTCCGAGCTCTACCGACACATTTCTTCTGCCCCTCACAGCACCAACCCAGCTGAAATCCAGCGCGGGCAGAGCCGGCGCTCACCCAGCGAGGGGGGTTCCCTCCACCCCAGCCCTCCCCGCGCGCTCCTCACCTGGAAGACGTTGCTCTTGTGGCCGCTCTCAAACTCCAGCACCGGCTGCCTCCGCACCCAGTCCCACACCACCACTTTGAGGTCGTCGCTGCCGCTGGCCAGCCACGTGCCGCGCTGGTTAAAGTGCAGGGTGTTGACGCAGCCGGTGTGGCCCTCCAGGCCGTGCTGGAGGCGGAAGCGTTGCACAAAGACCCGGGCCCCGCAGGCCTCGTAGACGAAGCGGGAGCTGGAGCCCAGCTCCCGTTCCCGGAGGGCGTGAATCGCCTGCCAGCGCGGCTGAGGCAGCGCCGACGTCTCCGAGGACACCCAGTCCTCCAGCGCCTGCTCGTCGTCTGAGGAGTCTTGCTCGTGGTTGGCGCGCTTGCGCTGGGCACGCCGGTGGGACCGCTGCTGCTCCTCCTCTTCGTCCTCTTCCTCTTCCTCCTCCGAGTGTGAGCGGTCGAGGGCCCGGCTCTCCTCGGTGATGGAGTAGTGCCCCGTGTCGTCCATGCTGTCAGAGTCCTTCTCCTCGCCCGAGCTCTCGGTGTCGGTGTCCCGGCTCTCCGTGCTGGTGCGGTTGGGCCCCACGTCGTCGCCCGTGAGGCTCAGGCTGAGGTCGGACGCCTCCACCTCGATGCCGGAGGAGGTTTCTCGGCCCTCCTCGGCCGACATCTCCTCGGGGCTGCTGGACAAGCTGCCTGCGGGGCGCAGAGAGCCCTGTGAGCGCCCCGGCGGGACGCGAGAGCGCGGCAGGCGCGGCGCGGCCGGGCCCCGCCGGCAGCCTCACCGTTCACGATGTCCGTCTTCCCGTCCATGCTGCTCCCTCGATCCGACATCTCGCGTTCCCGAGCGTCACCCTGGGAGCCAGAGAGGGAGAAAACAGGAGCTGGAGCAGCCCCGCCACGGCCAAAGCACCAAGACGGGGACGCGCCAGCCTGCGTCTGCACCGGGGGAGCCACGCGAGCGCCCGCGGGACCCTGGGCTGGGCTAGAGAGCACCGATTCCCCGGGGAAAGCACCATCAGCGGGGATTGGCAGCTCCAGGCTCATCGACCGCACTCGGGGGCAGCTTTGGCACGCACGGGGCCGGGCAGGCAGCGAGCGCCCGTGGTAAGAAACACGGCGGCACCTGCAGATCATCGGCAGCCGCATCAGAGCCTCTTTTTCAACCCAGTGACAGATATTTAAGCACACTCCCACACGTGGAATCCTCCTGGTGTCGCTGAGGGGCCGTTTTCCTCCCTGCCATGGCCAGGCCAGCACCTGCCCAGAGCCAGCCGGGGCTTTTGGCCCCTCTCCCGAAGCCGAGACAACGCCAGGAGCTCCCCCAGCACTCCCAGTTACTCCAGAAGAGGTTCCCCAGCTCCCAGCAGAGCCGCCTTGCTGAGACAGGCAAGGGAAACGCGGCCGGGTCACCAGCAGCAGAGGTTTTGCTGAGGTGGAGGAGACAAACCAACCCCAAACTGGCCCGTTTCTTTCCGCTCTGCTTGTTCTCGGCTTCCCAGCTCTTTCCCGCCAGACTCTCTCACACCTTTGCTCTTAACCAGCAGCCGGGAACCTGTGGAAAGTTCCCTGCACCCCATGCTGAAACCAGACCATCATCGGCTCCCATCACAACCGCTCCGGACGCTAACCCTCGCCAACCAACCACGGAATTAACTCCAGCGGAGCCCGAGGAGCCGGCAGCGGTGCCGGGCTGGGTCTGTGNAGAACTTGCCTCCCAGCACAGCACAGACCCCTCAAAACACGGCTCCTGACTGCAGCCACCCCCAAACCGGCTGCTCGCTGGGGCTGGAGGAACAGTGGTGCCCAGAGCTCAGCTCGGGGAGGCTCTGCAGGAGCCAGAGCTCCACAAGGCAGCAGATTTTAGGGCAAACCAGTTGGGTTTGGTGGTTCATTACTGGCAGGAAGCCTCCCGCAGCTCCGAGCTCTACCGACACATTTCTTCTGCCCCTCACAGCACCAACCCAGCTGAAATCCAGCGCGGGCAGAGCCGGCGCTCACCCAGCGAGGGGGGTTCCCTCCACCCCAGCCCTCCCCGCGCGCTCCTCACCTGGAAGACGTTGCTCTTGTGGCCGCTCTCAAACTCCAGCACCGGCTGCCTCCGCACCCAGTCCCACACCACCACTTTGAGGTCGTCGCTGCCGCTGGCCAGCCACGTGCCGCGCTGGTTAAAGTGCAGGGTGTTGACGCAGCCGGTGTGGCCCTCCAGGCCGTGCTGGAGGCGGAAGCGTTGCACAAAGACCCGGGCCCCGCAGGCCTCGTAGACGAAGCGGGAGCTGGAGCCCAGCTCCCGTTCCCGGAGGGCGTGAATCGCCTGCCAGCGCGGCTGAGGCAGCGCCGACGTCTCCGAGGACACCCAGTCCTCCAGCGCCTGCTCGTCGTCTGAGGAGTCTTGCTCGTGGTTGGCGCGCTTGCGCTGGGCACGCCGGTGGGACCGCTGCTGCTCCTCCTCTTCGTCCTCTTCCTCTTCCTCCTCCGAGTGTGAGCGGTCGAGGGCCCGGCTCTCCTCGGTGATGGAGTAGTGCCCCGTGTCGTCCATGCTGTCAGAGTCCTTCTCCTCGCCCGAGCTCTCGGTGTCGGTGTCCCGGCTCTCCGTGCTGGTGCGGTTGGGCCCCACGTCGTCGCCCGTGAGGCTCAGGCTGAGGTCGGACGCCTCCACCTCGATGCCGGAGGAGGTTTCTCGGCCCTCCTCGGCCGACATCTCCTCGGGGCTGCTGGACAAGCTGCCTGCGGGGCGCAGAGAGCCCTGTGAGCGCCCCGGCGGGACGCGAGAGCGCGGCAGGCGCGGCGCGGCCGGGCCCCGCCGGCAGCCTCACCGTTCACGATGTCCGTCTTCCCGTCCATGCTGCTCCCTCGATCCGACATCTCGCGTTCCCGAGCGTCACCCTGGGAGCCAGAGAGGGAGAAAACAGGAGCTGGAGCAGCCCCGCCACGGCCAAAGCACCAAGACGGGGACGCGCCAGCCTGCGTCTGCACCGGGGGAGCCACGCGAGCGCCCGCGGGACCCTGGGCTGGGCTAGAGAGCACCGATTCCCCGGGGAAAGCACCATCAGCGGGGATTGGCAGCTCCAGGCTCATCGACCGCACTCGGGGGCAGCTTTGGCACGCACGGGGCCGGGCAGGCAGCGAGCGCCCGTGGTAAGAAACACGGCGGCACCTGCAGATCATCGGCAGCCGCATCAGAGCCTCTTTTTCAACCCAGTGACAGATATTTAAGCACACTCCCACACGTGGAATCCTCCTGGTGTCGCTGAGGGGCCGTTTTCCTCCCTGCCATGGCCAGGCCAGCACCTGCCCAGAGCCAGCCGGGGCTTTTGGCCCCTCTCCCGAAGCCGAGACAACGCCAGGAGCTCCCCCAGCACTCCCAGTTACTCCAGAAGAGGTTCCCCAGCTCCCAGCAGAGCCGCCTTGCTGAGACAGGCAAGGGAAACGCGGCCGGGTCACCAGCAGCAGAGGTTTTGCTGAGGTGGAGGAGACAAACCAACCCCAAACTGGCCCGTTTCTTTCCGCTCTGCTTGTTCTCGGCTTCCCAGCTCTTTCCCGCCAGACTCTCTCACACCTTTGCTCTTAACCAGCAGCCGGGAACCTGTGGAAAGTTCCCTGCACCCCATGCTGAAACCAGACCATCATCGGCTCCCATCACAACCGCTCCGGACGCTAACCCTCGCCAACCAACCACGGAATTAACTCCAGCGGAGCCCGAGGAGCCGGCAGCGGTGCCGGGCTGGGTCTGTGGCGATGACCCGGCCCTCGCACGGCACCGGGTGGCGAAGGAAGGGGCTGGAAATGCCGCGGGGCTCGACGGCAGCGGCGATGCCGGGAGCTTGAGCTGCTTGGAGATCGGGAAGCGTCAACAGGTCGACTTTCACTGCGCCGGTTGTTGCAGCGGCGTCGGCATCGCTAACCTGAGGCACCGGGAGTCTCTGCGCGTGCCAAAGGAGCCAGGGCTTTGCTCCCCAGTCGCGATTCGGTTATTTTCCTCTGCCCAATCACCCATTTGGATCAGCCTGTAACATCCTTTTCCCAACGAGCAACAAGAAACGCAGCTTCAGAGGAGATGCAGCCGGCACGGAAACACCAGACGTGGCCTCGCCGGGAAATCTGACCCAAAAAGTGCTGAATATCTCGGCAGAGCTCACGGGACGCGGCCTCTGCCGGCACCACGGACACCACGGGGATGCCAGGAGGACACTGGCACCTGTGCCAGAGGATTGCCAGGCTGGGCGCTCGGCTCCGAAGCCGTTTGTGTGCCAGGGAGATCACAGCCCTGCCGGCAGCGAGCGGGCGCCGCGGGAACCCCGCGCTCGAGTTGCTGGCGGCTGGAAACGCCGACGGCACCGAAGGTTTCGCATCCGGGGCGGCGGTTGAGGGAGCCAACACACAGTGAGCACGACGCAGCCCCAAGAACTCACTGGGAGGCTCGAGCCGGGACGGCAGCGCTGCGGGACCCCAAACCCCAACGCCAGGAGCCAACACGTTGAGTGCTGCCACTTGCCAGAGGCAACATCTGGACAGGATCAGAGCTCCCGGCCGCGCGAGCTCGACGCCGGACACGCCGGCACCCCTGCGCCGGCCCTAAAAATATCCCGGCGCATGCCACAGCCTCCTGGCCGCTGCCGCAGCCGCCGGCATCGAGCTGTGGGAGCTGCCAGAGTGTGCCAGGTTCCCACCAGGGCTCCCAACACCATTCCCAGCACCCCGAGCTCCCAAACCCTCACGATGCCGGCGCTCGGTGTCCCTCGGCGGCGCCCGGCGTTGCCACCGCTGCCGCTTTGTGGCTGGAAGCGCGTCGCCCGCAGCCGCCGCGGCCCCGAGCGCTCCGTCACGACAATATTTACACAAGTCTATAAACAGCTGCATAACCGCGAGGCCGTGGGGCCGGCGGCGAGCGCGAGGCGGCTCCGAGCCACCCGCAGCCCCCACGACACCACCGGCCGCGGCCTCGTGCCGGTGTTTGCGCACGTGGCGCGTCCGGCACCGGCTCGGCCGCTTCTATTTAAGGCAAATTTGGTCCGGACGGACCCGAGCTCGGCCGAGCAGCCCCCGTGTGCCGTGTGTTCCACCCTAAGATGGTGCTGGGGGGTTAAACCCCCTGGGAGGGGGTTCCCACCCCTCGACCCCTCACCCGTGGCCGGGCAGCGCCGGTTCTTGCTCCGGATCCCGGTGCCGGTGCTAATTACGCAGCTGGGACTGCGCCGGGCCCGGCCCCGACCTCCCCCTCCACAGGACGGACGGACAGACGGCCGCGAGGCGCAGCCCACTCACCTGCGCGGTGCCAGCGGTGCCGCTGCTGAGGCCGGAGGGTCGCTGGCAGCTGACGGAAACGAGAGGTTAAAGCCCCCAGCAGAGCAGAGTCCGGCTGCGCCCACCCCCAGGGACACCCCCCAATCCGTGGGGACCCCCACACGCTGCCTGAGGACCCCCCCAAACCCTGGGGATGCCCCAAACTCCTCTGGGACTCCCCCCCCCCAAACTCTGCGAGGATCCCCCCCCA
>WEIS01048381.1:0-11236 GCA_013389965.1 Todus mexicanus
TGAGTGCATGTGTTGTGGTGTTTGTCTACTAGGCTGGTGCCAGGGATCATTTGTATTAGTTAGAAACTTGTCTTCATATTGTCAGCCTGGAATCTATGCACAGTCCTTAGATCAACAATGTGTCTCTTTTACCAATGATTTGCTGGAACAAATGGAGTAATGTTAGGGCGCAGTATACCAAGGACTTACAGTAAACTAATAGGTTTTGTCTCATAAGGTAAAGCAGTTGCAGAGATAACATTTTGTGAACTGTATTCCCTTTGAACAGCAACATTCATTTCTGTTTTGTTATTCTATCACACTACCATGAGCTCTATAAAGCTCCTCCATGAAACACAAATCTGCAGCAGTCTGCTGAAATGTAGCCAGTTGTAACTAATAAGCCAAGCTGAGGTTTTTTCAACTGTTCTTCTGTCTTCTGACATTACACAAAATACATTGGGATTGTACAGTTGTGTCAGTACTACAACCACTATTCCCCTATCATTGAAAGAGTTGTTTTTGTTGTATTTCTATCCATCTTCTCTTTCATGAGGTTGTAGGATGAGAAAGGAGAAGTCTATGCCCTCATATCTTAAGAAAAGTTTGTGCAGGATTACTCTCTTTGTAATGCCTGGAGGCCCTGCAGAGTCATGCAAGTAACAGTCTTGTTCAGTATTGCTTGCGCGGATCACTGTGTAGTACCACAACCACAGGTTCAGTGAGAAATCTGCTATTAACGTATTGTTAGCTTTCTCGATTTGCTTTTTGAGATTTTTAGAAGGTGGTGGGGAAGAGGTTGACTGACATTCTTAAATAATAAGGTTTTTATCATGAGGCTTAGAAATGGTAATGGGCAATTTTGTTTGAATAACCGGGAATGCAGATAATACATTTTTCCTCTTCTTTTTTCATGGTTTATTTCTTAAAATGTTATGATTGCACATTCCTATGCAATAACTTTTGTGAATGTTCTTTGCTTTGTGCATTGCCCATCAGTCCCATTCCCAATGCCAGCAGACTACATTCTTCCTCAAGAAGGGAGGTAAAAAAGGTAATGAGGTATCTCACTCGTACAGCCCCTTGGTTCATGCTTTCATGTCTCTGACAGAAGGGTGGCCCCATGCAGTGTGCTGGCAAGTGGAATCTCTACTCACATGTCAGAATTACATCACCTCTGCGGCATCAGGAAAACTTTGGTATATGATAGCAAGGGACAAGAAGGTTGCGTTACCTCTGTCAGAAGCGCTGCCAAATGAAAAAAAAAAACAACAATGTTGCATACTCTTTAAATTACACATATGATATGGATCATTCTAGATGTGGTTCAGCGCTTTGCTGAATGGGGCAATTTCCGAGTTTCTAAAATTGTAGGGTTTCTGTGGGTGCTTTCTCTTGGCCTTGCCTCTATGTTTGTCTTTCTTTCACTTCAGTGCTGCTTATACATACCTGAGGAATACCTACTGTCAACAAATAAAAAGAGAGATGTTGATGACTGCAGTTGATTGAGCCTCATCTGCTAGTTCCTGAAGTTTAAGTTAATATTTCTATTTCTAACTTTGAAATGGAGGTTTGTCTTGATTTAGTTTATTCCTTATGGTATCAAAATGTGGTGACAGCTTAAAAAAGAGAAATAACATACTGCTTCAGGGAGCAAAACCAGAGTACAACATTTTTAATGGTTTTAATTATATTACAGCACTGTTACTCTTTTTTTCTCAGTATTCACTCCTCATATTTTTCTTTTGTTAGTAGCCAGTTGACAAGGGGAAGCTCTTATTCCCTCTTCATATTATTATGTTCGGTTTTGTAAATTCCAGTTGGAAACATTTTATTTATCAAAGTTATATGAAGAGTTGTTAAGTGGGTCTTCATTAACTTCAGCTTTTGAAAGACCCATTTGGTTAAAGGAAAAGTGTATCGCTCCTCTTTCTCTGTGTTCTTGCATTCATTCTCTTGGTAGAAACTCCTTGCTTCTGTGCTGGGGGGAGACATGACATTGGGATCAATGCAAGGAAATCCAGCAGAGTAAAACATTTCTGTTTATTTATAAGTTAATAATGAAATAGCTGAGCAAGAGCTGGAGCAGCCTGATACGTGTGTTCAGCATCTCTACTTTCAGGATTCTGATGCCAACACCTGCAAGATAATGCTTCCTCCCTGACCACACTAGGCTAGGAGGCAGCTGTTGGCCTGAGACCTTGGTGCAAATGCAGGATAAAAGAAGCAGCTTGAACAGGACCCTCTCTGGGACAGAGGGTCCACATATTTGAACTTGTGCACAGGGTAGTTCCTTGAAAGGAAAACAGTGGTATAAAATCACAGCTTTGAGGGAACATGAGCCTGCATGAAACTTCCAGCCAGCTCCTGTTGGGACCTTTAAAAGGTCTTCTGTCCCTGAAGCCTGCAGAAATCCCCTACGGGCTTCAGGCCCAGAGAAACCCTGCTAAATACTCAGTACAACTGACAGTCCTGCTAATGTATCTGTGGCACAGTGCTGACAAGAAGAGGAGCTTGTTTTTTCATCTGTTTTTGGGTGAAATCAGCCTAGAACCAAATGAGAGGGGAGGATGGGGAGAATTAGTTTGCCTTTTTCCAGAAACCCCTGCCATTCTGCCACCTCCAGCTTAAAAAATTGCTCTGCAGCTGAAATTCTGCCAGGGAAGTGCCAAGTAAAGTGCAAATTATGTATCAAGGTTTGTGTAAAGATCAGGTCGTTAAAGATATTATCTATCCATTTCATCTTTATTTCCTGCATTTACTGTAGCTGAATGCTTGAAAGAGAAAAGAAAGGAGTAGTAAATTACAGGAATAGGGGAAAAAAGAAAAAGAAAAAAAGCTTCCATCTTCACAGCTTATAAATCTATCTTCATAATGATTTGGTTCCCCATGACTACTTTCTGATTGGGAGCTCAATAGCCTTATGTGACTTTAAAATATTATTGAAAGGCATACATGTATATTTGTAGTGTGTTTAATCTTCATGGTTGTATCAACATACAACAAACTAGTGCAAGGACAGTGAAAACCATGGGGTAGGCTACCAGGAAACTGGAGATGTGCCACCACTGAAAGTTGCACCGCTGACCTGACAAATCTTAAGAGTTTTTCTCGATTCACTTAATCTTGCCCCAGTGCAAGGAAACAGACTGGGTGATCTCTTGAGATCCACCCTATCCCTTCACTCTGTGATCTTGTAGTGGATTTTCTAGTACCACTATAGTGTTTGTTATTATTTTCTGCTGTGCCAAGTAACACAGCAGCCTTTGTGAAATTAAGCTCCTATTTTAATGAGCAGATACCCTGATGGGAACCCAAAAGGCAGCACGAAGATGTTTAGAAAACATAACTTACAAGGAAAGTTTGAGAGAATGGGGCTTTTCTGGAGGCAAAGAAATGAAAGGAGATGTGATGCATTTTCCAGAATGCAAAAGCTGCAACAAAGATAACAGTGGTTAAAATTGTTCCCTGTGGCTGTTAAGAAAAGGTCAACAGGAATGTAGCTTAATTTACAACAAGGAAGTTTCAGGTTCCATGTTATAAAGTGACTTCCCAGCTATGAGGGCGATGAAACACAACCTGCTTAGCGAGGCTGTGGTGCTCTCCTCCACTCACCTTCACTAGCAGGTGAGAGTAACAGCTGTCAGGAGTCATAGAGAGCAGCTGTGTGGAGAAGGATTTGGGGTGTTGGTTGACAAGAAGCTCAACATGAGCCAGTAATGTCTACTTGCAGCACAGAAAGCCAACCATATCCTGGGCTACATCAGAAGAAATGTGGCCAGCAGGTCAAGGAAGGTGATTCTCCCTGCTGCTCCACTCTGATGACATCCCACCTGTGTTCAACTGTGGGACCCCCAGCACAAGATGAACATGGACCTGTTTAAGCAAGTCCAGATGAGGGCCATGAAGGTGATCAGAGAGCTGGAACGTCTCTCCTATGAAGAAAGTCTGAGAGTTGGGGTTGTTCAGCCTGGAGAAGAGAAGGTTCCGGAGTGACTGTAATAGCAGCATTCCAGTACTTTAAAGGGTTCCTACAAGAAAGATGGAAAGGGACTTTTTACAATGGCATATAGTGAAAGGACGAGGGGTAGTGGCTTTAAACTGAAAGAAGGTAGATTTAGATTAGATGTAAGGAAGTTCTTCACAGTGAGAATGGTGAGACACTGGAACATGTTGCCCAGAGAGGTTGTGGATGCCCCATCATTGGAAGTGTTTGTCTGTTTACACAGGGCTTTGAGCAACCTGGTCTAGTGGAAGTTGTCACTGCCCATGGCAAGGGGGTTGCAAGTAGATGATCCTTAAGTCTCCTTACAACTCAAACCATTCTATGACTCTATGATTCTATGATTCTACCCTGGAAGTGAGGTGGATCAGATGACACTGAGTCTCTTCCAGTCTTTTGTCTATGAAACAACTGGGAGTTGTGGGCAAATTGCTACCACTGCAGACTCCTGGCAGGATGGCTTTGAACTGGTGCTTGCAAGAGGTAAAGTCCTCTAAAGTGCTGGCTTTCAGCCACCCCAGTCCCTCTGGCCTGGGCGTCCTGGTGGATTGGGCATCCTTTCAATGTCCCTGTGGGTTTGAGTCCCACCTAGCTCCTCATGCACCCTATTCAAGCTGGCTGCTGGCTGCTGCAATGTGCCCAAGTTACCCATTTCAGCAGTCACCACCCATCTGAGCTGCAGCCAACCTTCAGAATTTGAAAAAAGGAGCACCTCCTTTGCCCAGAGATCAGGTAAATACTCAGAGTGACAGCTTCAAGTGCTGGAATTGAAAGGAGTTGTGGATTAAGCGAAATCTGACAAAACACCTTGATAATCTGCTCTCAGCTCAGCAGCACACAGAGTGGTGTAGCCCACCCAAAAGCAGCTCTGCAAGCCAGCACCTACCACAATGTTTGGTGAGAAAATTTCCTCTGTTCTCTTGTCCAAGGGCCACGAGGAGCCTCTATGACATAGACTTCTGAGTCTGGCAGGGTGTTTCAGGGGAGACTTGTATATGCTTGCCTCTGTTCTCTCCCCTGAGGAGTGCATTTGGACACTTTCAGAGATGGGATACTGAGCTAGACAGGATTTTAATTAAACCAAATATAATCACACTTTCTTTACATCCTGTTCATGTTCGGGGTCCTTAATTTCTCAGAAAAAGCACTGCAAAAGAGCAAAACGAGTTTTATCCTGTGCATGTCTAGGAGAGGCTGTTTCCTCTCCACCTGGCTCATTCTTGCCAGGTTTGTGATTCCCATCACACCCACCTGTGACACTAAGGAGAGGAGTACATCAGCACAGGACACAAGTGGCAAACTCCTGTTCAAACTGATGGGAAGTTCCTTCTGGCTTCCCTAGGAGGACAGTGAAAGCCATCATTGTGGTTGCCTTGGCCAGCTTTCTCTCTTTTGTCATTAAATCCTACTGGAAACACAGCTTATGCACAGATACCAGTACTTGTGAATCCAGGAATTATTTCTTCTAATGGTCAATGAAGGGAATTACTTGTAACGCTGAAAAGCTGAATCCCCATGTTCCCTGCGGTAATAAAAGCACCATAAATAGATTCCCTCATCAGGCACTACCCTATTTACAGCAGTGAACTCCCTGCAACTATTCAAATCCCAATGAACTATTCACTCCGGAAAATAGATTCCACTAAACTCTTGGCTGTGACAATGATTAAGGAATCCAGCTTGATGCCAACTTCCAATACACAGCTCTCAGGCACAGCAGCACCCCGGACCATACTCCCAGCATGTAAACAGATGTTGCAGAAAGGCTGAATTAAAACAGTGGGGACTCAAATACTCATCTTGGGGTTAAATGGTGCCCATGATTTTGCAGGTCCCAGAGACTTTTTTTCCTTAGCCTTATCCAGCTCAGCTGGGAGCTGAATTTCACCCCAGATGATGCCCCAGCATGTCCTGTTTGAGACACAGTGGCATGCAAAGCGGGACAAGTAGCCCTCTGAGGAGGTCACCCCAAAGGGTAAATGTGGCTAACCTCTGGAAGCAGTTACTGGCACCCAAATAAAGGGGCTGAAGCAGTGATTTGAGCAGGCAGCAGCGCCTTGAAAGGAACAAGGTCCAGGCAGGGGACCCAAGGGGTGAAAGAGGCACAGAGGGAATGCCAGGCTTCATAATGTCTCTGTTGAGAGTACTGATGGTAGCACAACCACTACAGAGCCTGTGTGGTGCTGATCTCAAAGGGGTCTTTGTTACAAGGGTTTTGCAAAACAGCTGTGTATTTTTAAAGTTTTCATTATTAAAATATTTTGCAAAGACTTCTTGCAAAACTGCCCTGTTCTGTAGAGAGGCTTGGCAGTCCAGGATGCTGAGATGCCAGACCCAGGTTTCAGCAGGTCCTGCAGCAGCTGACACAGAGTATAGTGGCTAAAGACTTAGCCATGCCAGCTCTGAATGAAAACTAGGGCTAATTTTAAGTTAATTCTATGCTGAACATTCCTATTGGTTGGCCACAGGGAACTGACTACAGATCATTTTAATCTTGTCATTTTCTTTAATGTTTCTGTGTCTCTTTATAGAAACACGTCCTATTTTTAAAGTTCAAAATCTATTCTGAATTAATTTACAAACCAGGCAGTGTCAAGATCTCAACACAACAAATGACCGATGCCACCAGTACTTATAATCTGAAGTGTGTATTTCTTTCTTGCATTTCTTTGCACGCTTTGATCTACCTCCTGCAGTAAAAGTGCATTTTTAGTAGTTCAGTTCAACTTCAAATAGGAAATGAAATCAGAAACCAAACCAAAACACTTTCTGTGTTTTATCAGATATGATTTGTGTTACATAGTTAACTTTCCTCAGTTTCATATCTACACTTTTGTAATCCTTTTAACTCCTTCCCCTCACATCTCCCCATACCCTGACAGCTCTGGTTCATTTAATCTCTAAAATTTTCCAAACTTGTAACGTCAAAACACAAATTTTAGCCCATGCAACAGCTTTCCAATCCTGACAGCCATGGGGTACTGGGTTTTCAAAAGAGGCCAGCTTTGCTGGCCTGACTAGACCTTTCATTTGCTGTAATAGGAACTAATAGAAAAACAACAAAAAAAATAATACCAAGAAAAATTGGGTCAGTTCCACGCCTTGCTACACACTTGTGGCCCCTGGATATTTATTCCCTGTTCTGTTCCCGAGTTAAGTGCTGAAAACTTCAACGCACCCACATAACTTCAGAGCCTTTTGATAAGCAGTCCATCCTTGCCAAGGTTTGGCCCTCTGATTTAACATGGACACTCTGCTGCCGTCTTCTTGGTACAGGATGTCGCTGGATGAACAGCTTTTGTTTCGGCAAAGTGCACTGGAGAAGGAGACATCCTGGCTGCTTCTGCCTCCACTCGGTCCCTCCCGTGTACACTCAGGCATGTGATCTGGCGTTCCTCTGGAATTGTTTCAAGCTGCCAAATCAACAAAAGTAGTTCACAAAGTCTTTGATTGAATCTGTCTCCTCCTGGTTTTAATAACATAACAGGAACAGGACATTATCAAAACCTGGCTTTGGAACCTTTCCGAGCCCCAATTCTTATTACTGCTGGGATGACTTTGGGAGTTAGCTCAGAACTGCCCCACAGACTGGAAAGGTGTCATCAATCTTTCTGCTTTGTCACTATCCCTTTGGGGATGACAGCAAAGTGTGCTGTCCTGCTATAGCTATTACTGTGCTTGCAGCTGAGTAGCTGCATTGGTATCTCCCACAGCACGTCAGGCCCTGGGGTACAAGCACAGAGTGGCAGGCTGTGTACTGGTATTTGGAAGAGCCAAAGCCCCTTCTCATGTCACTCCTTTTTTCTATAAGGAGATGCTTTGAAATTCGGAGGTCTCCATATTTTCTCTTTGTGGGTGACACCCTCCATGTCATCCTCTTGGCTGAATACTCTTCAGAGCACTCTCTTGCTCTGTCTCCTCCACCCCACAAACATAATCCTGTGAGTCTAGCAGAATGTGACCCTTGGTGTATGTTGATTTTCCAAGATTTTCTAGAGTCTTTATCAAGTCGTCCCTTGTTCTTTATATCTGGATTCCTTCCAAGTGTTGCTCTACTGCCTTGCAGCTCTCTTCACAATATCGCTAGTGGTCTCCCACTGGAACACCAGTCTCCCTTATTTATTTCATACGTGAGTTTTCTAGAGTCTCAATCTTCTTGGTTGGTTGATATTCCAGTCTATAGTTTTTATTCCCGAAAGACTGTGAGTTGTCATTGCAGCTTAGTTGTTTCCTTTGGTTTCTCATCATAAGAAAGCTGTCTTTTCAATGCAACTATTACCAGGTAATGTTTTGTTCCCTTTGGGCTTCCCATAGAATGGAAGGTACTTTGTGTCTTGAATCGTTATCTTTAAGTTTATCTCTCTGGAGGTGCTTCTTCTCTAGATTTCCGGGTGCCACTGTGAATATTCAAACAAGAAAACCTTCACTTTGTGCATCTGTTACTTGCTTTCTGATACTTGGAGATAAGTGCCTTTTTATGCTGTCATTTCCCCTGTGCCACTTAGAAAGTGTGGCTATTTCATGCATATATGGGATTTGACCATGCCTCTCAATACATGCAGCTCACTATCGGAGTTTTCATGTCATGACTAGAGGCATGTGTCAAGGTCAGCTTGAGCAGCTATACAAGAAACAAAACTTACCACCTGATGGATTTACTGCCTTTTTTTTTTTTTCCTTGGTACTAGCAAGTAGCTGCTATGAGCAGTTTTCTCACTGACATTTTTGTAGTGGGACTAGATTGGGCCTTTACTCTGAGTCAGGCTAAAATGATCAGTTTTGTCTTCCATGTTTGTTATCCATGAAGCCCTCCCAGTCCTATATTCCACTGCCTGCACAGCTCACATTAAATTGCTGTAACCTCAAAGACGTGCTTTCAAGGCGGGTGGGGTGTATCCTGACTCTGAGACAGTTAGTCCAATCACAGCCTAGACGCGAAGCAATGCTGGCATGGCCGCAAGGAGCAGTAATTTTGCCCCAGCAAAGTACAAGCTGGTCCAGGTAGTTTTACTCTGATTTAGATAACCACACAGTGAAGATGTGGCTGCAGGAAACTACTACCTGAATACTTCAAGTCTCTGGAGGGTTTCTGCTGCTGATACTACCACCTCTCTTCCTCCTCCTCTTACTTGGGCTACCCTCAGTGTATGTACCCATTCTGAAGTCACCTCATCTAGGATAACCCTGCTTTTGTTCAGGTTCAGCTTTTCAACTCTGACTCAGGAATTAATTTGCTGCAAAGCACTAGGACTTGTCTTGTGCATTGTGGTTTTTATGCCTCTAACCCTCCAGGACAGCATCCCAGCACAGTGCCTTTCTTCTTTCCATTGCATTCAGTCCCTCTCAAAGAGCTCTTCTGCAGTTGTCTTTACAGCCCAGGGAGAAGAGGGTGTGTTCTCAGTAGGGAGGCACCTGTCAGCGACCTGTGTCAAAAGTCCCTTCAAGACTTGTCTCTATGAAGAAATATGGCTTTTGAAAATGTCATAGGAGTTTGAGTTCCTGTCCTTGTACAGCCTCACAAGCCAAAGCACCTCGACACTTAGAGCGGTAAGATATGTTAAAGGCAGCTCCTTCCTTGCCCCTGACCCAGCTGTTCTTTTTCAGCTTTAATCCTGCAGCCTCTCAGAACTAGTAGCACTTCTTGCAGGGTTGGCTCTTCCAGCTCTCCATTTAAACTGACTGAAGAGAAAGCGACTCCTTCCAGAGAGGCTGCCCAAGGAGGCTGCTCTGTGTACTCCTGGGAGCCTGAGGAGCCATAGGGCGAGTTAAAGCAGTGCATTCCCAAACGGCATCTCTTCCCTTGCCTGTCTTTGTTTGGACTGTGTTGACTGCAAGCACCGAGGTGGTGGGCAGCTTGCCACTCTCCAGATGGACTTGCTGCCTCTAGTCTTCTTCCTTTTTTAAAAAATTTTCTTCCTCCCCCCCTCTATTTTTTCAAGCATTGGAATGGGTTTCTAGCATAGGAACGGACTGTGCAGGGAGGTGGTGGAGTCACCACCCCTAGAAGTGTTTAAGAAAAGGTTGAATGTGGCACTGCAGGAGATGGTTTAGTGGTTATGGTGGTATAGGGCTGAAGGATGGACTTTATGATCTTAAGGTACTTCCCTGACAATTCTATGAGGTGTTTTTTGGGTTTTTTTTTTTTGTTTTTTTTTTTTGCTTGCTTGCTTGCTTGCTGCTTCCTGAATCCTAATCCCAGGGAAGTCACTGGCAAAATGCTCATCTGTTTCTTGGGGTCTGGGGTTTGGTCCTGTATGAATGAGTCAGAGTAAAATGGCAAACAGGTTGTGGCAGAATACTTATACTGAGACAGATAAGTGAAAACTTGAATTTTCTCATGTAATTTTGGCTGCTGACCTAATACCACGTCCTGTGAATGCTGACTGAATTAGCCATGCTCTTAAGATTGCACTGAAACACCTAAATACGTCTTTTTCCCTTGGCTTTTTATGCATCCCGATGTGTTAAGGTCAAGATCCACGCTCCAGAGGGAAGCAGATGGTCTCCTGAGTGATGTGTTTTCACTCACTGAGCATGAATATGAAAAAGGCTTCTTATTTTCCAAGCATATGAAAGTCAGTAACGTGGAACAGTCTCAGGGAATCTTAATATGTGAATAAACATGTGTGTTGTAAGAGTTTATTTTGGTCTTTGTGCTCCCTATGGATTCCTAAGATTATATGATACCCAAATACTATGTATCATTGTTTATATTAACTTGGTTCAAACATCAGAGTCATGACAAAAGGTTCTTTCAATTTGTGTAGATTTATAAAAATACTGACCTTCATAATGAATTAAACAAAGGCGATTCTGGAGTTAGTAAATGTTCACTTTGCAGGAGTCTCTCTATATTATAAATACCAAATACATCAGGGATATTCTGAAGTGTTTATGGTGTAGATGAACTCTATTACTGAGGGAATGGGATGAAGACAATTGCTGGAAACATGCTGTAAAACAAATCGTGTTGAGTTTTAAAGCCTCATCCTGCTCTCTTACTGCATCATGCAGCCTTTAGCAAGGCATATTAAGCAAAGGCACTAGCTAAGGACCATCCTGATCCTTTATGCCTCACAAAGCATATGATACTGTGCCCAAGCAGGTTGCCAGATATATCCCTCTCTATACCACCTTTGTCATCAGGCAGTTTGAAGGTCTGTGACCTTTGTGATCTTTCTTCCGCCACACTCCATCACCTGCCTTGTTGGGACCCTGACACATCCTATGGTCCTACCATGTGTAGAATCACCT
>WEIS01048382.1:344-16923 GCA_013389965.1 Todus mexicanus
TGGAAGCAACAACCTTTCTCCAAAATCCATCGCTTGAGTGTATGTATGCAACATTTATAGGAGACTGCAAGCAGCTTCAACTTACCTTTGGCACTGAACTGCAGACAGATGAGTCTAAGCATCCAAAATTTTAAACTAACAGCCCCTGCCACTTGAATGGCAGAGTTGGGAAAGACAACTGGTGCTTATGAAGGGTTTAAAGAAAAAACAAATACTTTCATTTCAGGGAGAAAGAAGTTAAGCAGCACTGTACTGTTTCATTGGCCATTTTCACAGATGTTCCAACAAAGCTGCATAAAACCTTTTCCAGACCTAGCAGTCACAGCAATAAGCCTCCTGCCCCACACTCTTGGCCTCCAAGAAAACTGAAGGATGCGTGGAAACAATCTTGAGAAACACTTTTTTTCTTCCCTGCATGTTTGCGACTCATACTTCAGTCCCACATCCTTTTGCAGAGTGTTCCCTATGAATATAGATTGCTCACAGTAACCTTAAAGGGGAAAATTCCAGTCCACGTAATTGTCAACTTGGCCCACAACAGTGAACCACCACCGTGATGCTCAGCTTATCAGATGAAAATGAAGCACATCCCATTTTCAATAATACTCCTGATAAGTATCTGAGGGTATTTCTCTGAAGTGAACAAAAGGATACTCTTACAAGGAACCTCTTACAGATTTTATTTTCCACTTGCAGACAAGCATATCATCATTTGAGGCTGTTCTAACATCACCAGAGTTACAAATCTCCATAAAATTAATCGTTGAGAGAGCAGAAGACATTAATCAGCAGTTGTTAAGCATTAGCACAACAATTTCATGGCCACCTTGTGACTTTCTACTGAATGATACTGATTGAGCATAAATGCTGCGCAAGGTCAATTACTGTTATGGTGTCTCTGCTCATTGCTGTTATTTTACCCTCGTTTATACACCTCATGCACTCTGTCAGTCACCTGAGGTTTGTTTGAAAAAGTGATGGAAATGAGTATTTTGAGTAAGCTTAGAAAATTCTAAAGTCTAAGAAAGACTCCATGCAGAGGCTAAAATCCGTGCATGTCCTTTAATGAGTTTTCAGATTTCTGTACCCTTGTGCAGGACACTGACCACATCTACGGGGCGATCACCAATCCTTTGAATTTGTTATCCAAAGAGGAAGCATGTTCAGAAAACATCCAGCAGCAACAGATAGCTTTCAGCTCTGCCTGATATATGTATTTTCAGGAAGACCAAATGCACTGGTCAGCAGAAAAAACACAGCTACATGGGATTTTGATAAACAACTGGCCACAGACCTCTCTTACATCCCTCACTCTAGGAAAAAAATTAAACCTTTTGGAGATGTCATCATTTCTCCTTTGTATTAGAAGATGCTTCTCTCCAAAGTTCTTCCACAAAGGAAGCACTAACAGCCATCAAGTTTTTTTTGTGGGTCCGTCACTTTACAGACTTCTCTGCCATCCTCAGATTGGGAAGCACTTTGGAACCAAGCAATGCAAAAGGCTAGAAAGCTGCAGGCCTTAGCTTTATTAAAAGACCACTGCAAAAATTGCCTTATGTTACTCACCAATACAGTACATGTACTCCTTTATGGTTTTTTTAAGACTGAAGACTTTAGTTTTAGTGAAAAGTTTTACTGAAAAACACCTTGTAGGATTTTCACCATAGGTATCTGGGCAAGACTGTCTCTCAGCTGCAGGCAACAGAAGCTAAAACAAAGTAGTAGCCTCGGTGAGCACTTATCTTCTGGTCCTTCTCATTTTTCTCCCCAACTTCAAGGCCACTCAGAACATGAAATTGTTTCTGATCTACACTGATGAAATGTTAGGACTCTGTTCAGTTTCGCTGTCTCTTCTACATGTCTTCTAATCAAAAAGTTTAAATTATTGCTAAAGGAAAGGTATTTTTTGAGAAGTGTCCACTCAGATCCTTCGTAGCAATAAGCAAAGCATAGTTAGAGTTATGCTTAAAGGAGAGAGAAGCAATCTTTCTACAATGCATTATGAAAAGTTGCCCTACCACACCAGACAATAGGGGCAGAATTAGCAATGAACTTTTGCCTTTGAATCAGAATTTCCCAACTTCAGGAAGATTGACATTAGCAAAGTCAGGTTGTTCCAGTAATGCAAGTAGGTGTCACCAAGCTCATTCAGAAAACACAAGTACGGTAAGAATAGAGGTTGATGACTTGGTAATTCTTCCCTGACAGTGCAGGTCAAAGCCTGAAAGAAGCCTCAACATACAGCTGTGTAAAACAGCTAAGATGCAATCCACCTGGCATGGCACCTGAGCTATTAATATGAATTGCATGGTGGCAAATCTTGCCTCTCATTTGCCACAGAGAGAGAGATGCCTACCCTTCTCCTTGGATATAGAGGAAGAAGCGCTGGTGACTTAGGCACTTGACTGAAACGCTAGTTGTAAACCAAGTCTCACAGCAGAGACGCAGGCCCAAGAGCCCCCATTGACCAGGTCCTGTGGGCCAGGAGCTCCCACTGAGCTCATAGATGCTGTGCTCAGCTTCTCTGAAATCAGTCTCCAGAGTCATCTGACCCAATACACACCAAAGTCAAAGGAAAAACAGAAGTAATTTCCATCGCAGAGTGTTAAACCCTGACCACAAAAGAAATGTAAACATGAAAGCATCAGGAAAAAAGAGAGAGGAACCCTGACAGCCCAGGTCACAAAAAGGAGACTCTCATCAGGTGATATTAAAGCACGTAACATAGATTTTTCCCAAACCCTGATTTTGTGAAAATATCGTCATTCTTTCCTTCCCCATGTCCTTATCCTGATGTCATTTTTTAATGCAGAAGGTTCCCATTTTACTACCACCTGTGTATATATTTACAGCCTTCATATATTCCCCCAGCAGTACAGCATTACCTTGATTGTACCTCTTTTTTCCCTCCCTGTCTCCACAATCCTAAATTATTTGTGGAAAAAACATAGAAATATTTAAAACATCCATGCTGCAATTATTTCCAAATTTCCCTGAGGAATCTTGTTAAAACCATCCTACTTCTTGTCAAAATTTGGATCATGACAGTCCTTTCTCTGATGGACACAAAAGTAACTATTTGCTTGAGCTCAGCAGCAAACAGTGCAGGCAACCAACCACCCTTCTCTCCCCCAAATTTCTAAAGCCCAAACCTTTCCCCATGCAGCATACTGGTATAAACTAACCCACCAGAATCCATGATTTTGGTATTAATGGTGCGACAGTCGTTATTTATCAAGTAGCTCCATCACGTCTCTTAATCTAATTAAGCAGCAGCACACCACCNACCACAGAAAACATCCTGTGTAGGGAGCCGTAAGCTGCTGCTGCCTGCTGCTGAGTTTTGCGAGCCAACGCTAAACTCTTAGCTCTGGTTTTACTCCTCCTGAAGGCAGGCATCGTGGCTTATGAATACCAACTTTGCCAAAGGAAAGGCCCCTCGGAAGGAAGCCACGGACGTTGCGATCCCCCACGAACACACCTTCTCTCTGAGCTCAGCTGCACAAGTTTCTCTTTCGTGCCGCTTAATGGAAATCAGAAACGTTGACAGTGTCCCAGCATAACGAGACTAAGCAGCATATGAGCGCACAGACTTGCCATGCATCCCTTGACTACTACAAATGCAGGGAAATCGTGCGAGATGAGAAGGTTTTTTTATAAATAGCCTGATGCAAGTGAATGCAGGACAAAGTGCAGTTACGACGAGGGAAGATGTGTTTTATGTCCCCGGAAATGTACCTGCCTCTGTGCCTGTGAAATTTACTGCATAAACAAAACATCAGGTGCTTTGAGAAAATTAGCCAAATACCTAAAAATATCTAGAGGGTGCTGACTGCCCTGAAGGTCAGCAGGAATTTTCAATGGTGCTGATGCTCTGTCAAGGGAATATGTTGCTAAATGGTGTGGCACACAAATGCTCTTACAATGATAAAATGAAAACCAAATAGGCAGCTCTCTGGATGATTTCTTTACATAATTGTCTTGTCCTTTGTTTGAACTTTTTGGTTGTAATTACATCAATAAAAATAAATTTATCCTGTGTTCAATAATAAATTCAGGCTTTAAAGTAAAAGTCCCCATGTCGATCTATTTACATAAAGCCAATCTGGCCTACAGATAGATTATTCTAAAAACAATATAACTGAAGAGTTACAAGACTGACAAACAATTCACTAATAAAAGGAGAACTACACCAGTGGCATAATAAACAACAATAACTCCCATGTTCCTTTACCACAGCACTGTTAGGGTGCAATGAAGCTGATCTACAAGACTTCATTCAACACTGCCCTTGCCACCAACCATTGCTCTCTAGCAAACCCTTTCCTTGAACCCAAATGACACACCAAGCCTGAGTGTCTTTATCCTTGGTTATAACGTTCATGGTTATGGTTCAGAAGTTTCAAGGATATCCACCTTCGGCGGGAATAATGCCGCCTTCTCCTTTAATTACGGCAATCAAACTTACATCCATCTCTCCAAACCATTAGCACAACTTGACAGCTCAGCATTTGCCAAACCATACAGCTCAGTTGCTGAGCAGCTGCCTATCAGAGAAGAACAGTGCTGCAGCCCTGAAACAACATGCTGCCGATAAGGCTCGCAGAATGGATCACAGTGGTAGGAGCCTCTTGTTTAGCTGACAGACTATGCCCTTTCTTTTGGAGACAGATATTGGATTCACTGGGTGAGAAGACTATATGACAGAATACTGAGAGAACGGCCTCAAAGGCACGAGAGAGGTTTTGCCCGCTCCCTAATGTTTCATTTTTCAATGGATGCACGGTCTGGTTTAAAAATCCAATTATATGGACTACTGTGCAGCATGCACAATTCTGGGGATCCACAGAGCAAGTCTGAAGAGAAGCAAAAAAAGAAAATAAAATCACTAGTCTGTGGAAATTAAAGATTTACAGTATTGTATATGGAATTTTAAAAGTAACATGTCAGGTCACAAGATGCACATTTATTTAGAGTATAACTACACTTTCTGAAAAGGTACTGTTTCTTCATTTTCTACCAGCAGGAGTTGTGGCAATTTCAAGCTCTCTTTTTTAATAGAAATGTGTTAAAACATAGTTTATCCACTGGGACCGGGAAAAAAAAGGCTGCTAAATTTCAGGTCCAAGCAATATCGTCAATCTTGATGAAAAATAATGATATGCTTTTTTAATTCCATATAAGGAAGTTATTCTTCCCCCAGTTTGCTAATTAAGCCTGAGTTATTAGCTAGCCATATGCCAGCTAAAAGATGTTGCCAATTAACATTTTTTTTTAAAAAAGTGTGTATTCCTTATAAAAAACCCCAACAACTCTGTTTTACTAATCCTTCCAACTCCTGTTGATGGACTTGGATTATATCAAAAAAGCAAAAAACATAAACTAGAATAAACCATATGAATGAAAGCATTTTCTTTAGCCTTTCTTCTTCTCTAAAGGCATACAACAAACACTCAAGCCCTCTTCAAAAACCTGTCTCTTATGTAAAATTTACATGTAAAATAAATCAATCACCTTGAAATATCTTTATGATGACTGGGAAAATGTCATATCCTTGTGGTTTGTTCCTGTGTGATTTGAGCAACACACATTCCCTTTACAGACATCTGGTTTTCATCTTTCCATTTTAGTGGCACCAGACTTGATAGTTACCATAACAGTAACATCCTTCATAACACAGGCTTCCCTCTATTGTCCCAATATGTCTAGGTGCACTTATCTGCATCGACTTCATTTCCCATCCTGCTTTTACTCTTAATGCATGATGGTAAAAGGCTAATTTTGCTCCGTCTGTATATACTTTGAATGAAAGGAAACAGCAGCTTGCATCTGTGACAATTCTGAGCACTTCAGGGCTACTTTGTCACACTAGTCTGGACCATTGGTGAAACAGAAGCATAATTTGTATACACAACATGTATTTTTTAGATATAAGTGTGCATGTGTATATATGTATATATAAACACATATATATTAAAAAATATACAGTATGTAAATACATACCCTGGTCTAACAGGAGCTCTGAAACATTAGTGGTTTCTAAGCATTAAAAATTCAGGCTGAAGTCAGCTGCTCTCCAGATCTCTACAGAGATCTACAAGGACTTCTTTCTCTGTTCATAACTGTGGGTGGATGACTTTCTAAATAGTTTTCTATTATGCTTATTATACTAATTACATGTTTTTAAAATGCCTTTTAAATGTATTTTCATAGCATAGCTGACCACAGTGAAGACATGTGCTTTAATTCCAGCACTAAAAAAAAAATATTGTTAACATTCCAAATGTTTAAAATGAAATTTTGTTCAATTTTTAATTGAATGTATGTTAAATACTGTTTGCAACATTCTCACCCAAACGTGTTTTGTGTTGACTGCAAAAACTTTTCTCAGGTGCTGAATTAGAAACTATGGCAACTATGCACTGAGACACCATCATTGCAGTTGTGTTCATCTTTCATAATATATTTCTGCACTGTGCCTTCTCTGTAAGCAGAAAGGGCAACCCTTTTCTTGCCTTCTTAGGTGCAGGCATATTGTGTTTCACATGTCAAAAGATGCAATAAGCCCCTGTAAAGACAAATACAGGCAAATACAGAAGATTTTTTTTTTCAGTTTTGGCATTTCAGGTCTACCTTTGGCCTTTTATGTTCCTGACAGCACAAAATAGGAATTAGTCAGCATTGTAACTGAACAGTATCTCAGTCTTAAAAAAAACCCCAAAAACAACCCCAATTGGCAGAGAGGTTATCCAGTTCCCTAGGTCTGTCAGAAGTCTGATTAGGTATCTCTGCCTTTCATTACACTGTAAAATGCTGCCGTCATATCCTGCACTGCAGGTGACTAGGGTTGCCTTTGCAGATCCAGGGTGGTGGACTCCCAGGGAGCTTCCTGCCCTTTATCAGTGAAGTGACAAGCATCTGTCCAGAGGCACTGCTAACTGTATCCTGTTGCAATGAGCTCAGGCTGTTATCACATGCTTCCCTTTTCAACTGCAGGTGAAAAGTGGATTTTTCCACAGAAAACTACAAAGCAAAACTACGTTGTAAGTTATCTCCATTGGCTTCTTTCATATCCAAGCATCAACACAACACAATTTCTTCTTCCGATCAAAACCATCTGCACATTTTATGCTGACAACTGTCTCAATACTTTTGAGAGGACATTTCTTTCAGTCAGAGGAAAACCAACAAATATCAGATTCTCCCCCGCCACCCCCCAAGCCCCAGCAACTCAATGTAATAGTACAAAACAGAGCAACACAAGTTCACACCCCTGTGTACAAGAACGTCTGGTTACTGATTCATTCCAGATACAGCATCTTTCATGCTTTAAGCTTTATGGTTTCACTCAAGGCTCCTCATTCTGTTAGCCAAAACAGGTAACTGTTTTATTTGAATTTTGGGGCATCCATTGGGTGGCTCTCCTTCAGGTAAAGAACTGGAGGATCAATGCAACAAAACGAAATCCAGGACTGGGGTCAGTAGCAAGCACTCACTAGTAGGTTTACAGCAAGCCTTCTGTAACCTGTAGTCCATCAGTTTTGGAGCCTTCCCTGAGGGATGGAATAAAATACTGAAGCTTAAATTAATTAGCAAAACTCCTACAGATTTCTAACAGGATACAATTTCACTCATATCACTGATACTCTTCTCAAAAGGCACATGATGACAGCAGGGGTCTGGTCATGGCTCCACACTGCTGAAGCCAGCAGCTCTGGTTGGGCTCACCACAGGCTGGGCTGTCTGCAAGGGAAGCACAATAATTACCAGAGCTCCCCACAGGCTTTTGTCATGCTTTCAATGGCAAACTGTCCCCTCCAGGCACAAATGAATCAAGGAAAACTACTGCTGAGGAACCAGCCATTTTCCCATGTTAGCTCTTAGACTCCCTAAATGCATCTCACATCTGGAAGGAAATGAGACTTGGATCACAGAGCAGTATACATGATTTTGAGAGTACTACATTGTTAATCCCTTTCCTATGAAGAACAGAAAAAAAAAGGATGTTAATTGCAGACTACTCCCCAAGCTTTTGGATCTCATAAACTGCTAAAGAGAAGTTCTCACAATTAAAATAAAGATCCTGAATATCCTATGGATGCTGAGTAAACCTTGAGGTAGGCAGCTCTCCTGCAATTAACACCATGCTGTGCAAGTGGGAACTGCCTGGGCCGTGCAAAATAGAGCTAATGAGAAGCTATCACCATGAACATCATTTAACTGGAATTGTCTCCATGTAAGAACTAGGTTTGGGGCCGTATGGGCATATCAGTAGCTTTTTCTTCCTCTTATTTTCCTTTTCCCAGAGGGACCTTCATTGAACTTCTGGTCACTTCTGCTTGGCTTTCCTTCAATGTAGCTCAACAATTGGTGTTTAATTGATTAGTAATAACATTTGCCTTTCAAGATTTTTTATTTTTACAGTCTTTGCTTAATAAAACTATTCCACAAAGTAGTTCCCTGTCCTCTCTTCCCACCCTTTTTATTTCAATGTTACTGGTTTTTTTGGTGATGTTTTGGGGATAGTGGTCACTAACCAGCTAGCAAGAAAGGACATCACTTATACCAAATGGAGAGAAATATGGCTCTGAGATCTACCAGACACATTAACACACATAGAGACACTGCCACATCATCCAAACTGTAATCAAAACACAACTTGTACTTGTCAGGTTTTATGGTTTATGCACCACTTATGTGCAAATCTTCCTGCAAATCTTCCTTCTAATTCAGTATATTTTGGTAAATCTTTAACTTTCTCACTGAAACATCATACTAGGAAACCGTTTAACTTTGGTGGTGAAGAATAAACATTTCTTGATATTTACTTTCAAAAAAAGACATCATCCATTGCTTATATAAGCAATTCAGACTGATGATCCCTATTTCATCTCAGAGAGAATGAGTGTCATCACCAGATCAAAACAGACAAATGAACCACCATAACTGAATACACAGGATTGCATTTACTGACACCACCAATAGAAGGCTGTTGGGTGTGTTTCAAGTAACAGTGTCCTGAACTACATCACAGCATGTGTTACAGATCACGTGCTCGTACAATCTTTTCTAGGTAACAAATCAGAAGCACAAATCATTCTTAGCATCCATTTCCTTTCTTCTGGAAGATAAAATACCACTCAGATAATCCAAAAACATTGAACAACTGCATTAATTTTCTTCTGGGATTGGACTATAGGAATAATGATTACTAACTGCTTTCACCTCTACTATTCCATAGCAACTGTCACAGTTGCCCTTTCCCTTCCCTGAAACAAAACCATACATTTTTCCTTAACAACTGAGCATTCAGACAGACTAGTAACAGAACAAACATTCTTTCATTCAGATTTGAACCTACACCTGAAAGCATATTGTACCTCAGCAATTTTTACCCTTAAATTACTCTAGCTTCATAAGAAGTTGATGGCTTTAGTTCTACTTCTAAAGAAGTTTTCAAAACCAGTGTTAGATAACTTGAAGAGAAAAATATTAGTTTCATCTTATGAAAACCATCCCTCCAGTGCATGGCTATGCTGTATATACAAGAGGTCAAAACCACAAATGCAGCAAACTCTTTACAATATTCACTCATTTTTATTACATAAATAGCTGTATGAAACCAGCTAATAGATAACACAAGGATTTCGTTTGTGAAATCATGACACATGCATTTTGCATCTGTTTAAAGTCCTGTTTTGGAAAGCATGTTGTGGTAGTTGGATGATGCAGATGGGGGAAGATGGGTTTGTTTTATGACTTAGTCTGTCTCTGGATTCACACCACTCAGGCACCATCTGACACACAAACCAGCTGCTCAATTGCACATACTCTTTAGATGAGTTGGAAGAAAAATCTCAACAGTTATCTAAGTTAGACACGTTTGCACTTTGGTTCCTCAAGCCTGAGAAGTGGGACCGTAGGCACTTGCAGGGAGACCAAAACCAAAGACTTCTCACTATGGTCCCAGGCATGCAGAGTTCATGGAAACATCTACTTGCAGCTGCACTTGCAAAAGCTCCTCTCTGGCAAATGTAGGACTGATCATAACTGGTATCACAATGAAGATGATACACAAGTTAAAAAAGCACTAAAAAGATGATTTGACATTACATGGAAAACTCAAGTATCCAAAACCAGACTTCTGAAATGCACAAGTACATATTTTTCCTACTGTCTTTTTTCCCCTATATCTATTAATATGGACATTTCAAGTAGGGCCGTTATACTGACTTGCACCTCACCCCATTAAAAAGCTGAAAGCATTTGATGAAAATGCTCCATCCTGCATGAAATGCAGATTTGTGTTTGCCAGAGGTGCCATGCAGGACCAGACTTGTTCTGAGTTCTTCATTTTCTCTCTCAATGGAGGGAAAGTGAACATGGTTGTCAAACAGGAGTGGAGGAGGAGCGAGTTGAGCTAATGTAAAGCAGCCCACATTCAGGAAAGGAGTTCAGGGATTTTTAACTATAATTTCTGTTCAGTGCATTAAGAGTGGTATTCACAAGGGGAAGAAAAAAAGTTAGTTTTCTTCTTCTGCAGTGTGTAGTATTTTTTATCTATTTTTATTAAGAAGTGACAAGGATAGTCTTGTCCTCATACACATATGCTAATGTATGATCAATAACCCATTCCAAGAGTACCTCGACTAGTTCAAGAGTCAACAGCAAAGCAAAGGCAATTGTTGTAAGTCTTTATACCCAACTTATTCCTAGAACCAATTTTACTTCATTGTTTGAAAAAAATACAGCACCGCTTTGAAAGCATTACAAAATCAAATCATTGTTTTAGCCATTCTCTAGAAAGCAAATTTGTGTTAACATTCAAAGTTAATCATCACAGTAGCTTCCGTTTCTGCATCTGTGATGTTAATTTTTGAAGATGTCAGCATAAAACTATTCTGTATTGACTATTTTTACCATGATTACCAAGCATCACACTAGCTATTTTTACTGTTGGGATTTTTTATAAGAACTCTAAGATACAGCTGCAAATATAATTATGTGAAATATTTGCAAAGTTTACTCTAAGGTTTTTTCTTATGACCTCTAAAATATTTGAAGTAAAAATATGTCTTTCCCCTCTCACACTTTGATATGATGTTCCTTCTTTCCATCTGTTCAAATTTAATATTATTTTGGAAATACTTATCTCTGATGATACTCAAAAGATTCAGAGCAACTGAAAGTCAGATCACAGCAGTCTTTCAAGAGACCTTACAATACTAGCTTCTTATATGGTAAAATTTCATCTTTTAACTATATTCATAAAAATAATATCCTTTCATAAAAGGGTGTTTTTAATGTATTGAAAATACAAAGTAAAGATAAGCAAGTTAGCGACAGATTACACTAAACTTCATCTTAAAAGAAACCAGGGGCTAAAGAAAACAGTTCTACACCGATACAGTTTGCAATTAGAAATCAGGAGTAGTGAAGGAAAAGTTGCTTTTTTTCTGTTTATTCAGCTTTGATGTATGGAGAGCTTGATTCTTGGCAACTGTCAACATACCAGGATTTAACTAAGCACCAGGAGCACGGACAATTAGTTCTCAAAATGATTAAACACAACTAAACCTAATTGCGCTGACAGGCATACTCAATCCCCAGATTTTCTGAGGTCCTCTGTTCTTCTGTCAGCAGTACGCCTACGTACTCCAGAACCAACAACTGCAAGGACGACACGCCACTGACACATAAACAGTATTTTAACACAGTTTGAAAATATACTTCTAACATTCTGTTGCAGTACAAGTAGAAAATAAAGTTAAAGGTATTAAAGGTATAAATGGGGCCATCCCCAAGAATACAGAGCTGACAAAACTAATGAGCATCTGGAATGGATGGTTCTTGATGTCCATGTGTTTTTAATATTTTATAACTTAAGGAACAGCTTCCATTTCTGGAATGAAACAATCCTCTGCTGCTTTTCTAATTCATTTGATGGCCCTCAGATGAAAGACAAACATACAACTACTGTAAATTCATTCATTCCTCAGACTACAAAAAAAAAATGAACGAATGAAACAACACGTTTGAACGTAGTACACATGCAACAAAAGGCTTATTCCTTTGAGATTACAAGGAGTTTCTGAAATGCCTCACTGTACTTTCAGGTAAAATGATGCTTAACCTTAACTTGGTATGAGATGAAAATAATAGTGAAAAGCAAACAAACAAATGCTCAAAATGAAAATAAATAAATAAAGTCTAGAAATCAGACATGCAATCATTAAATCCAAAACTTTAAGACTGTTTTTTATCTACTTACATGTTATGGAACAACAATCAACCAAACTTCAGAGAAGTCTGCTCCCTCAGAGCCAAGTAATTACATCTACAGTTGCAGTCAACTGGGAAGTGAGCATCTCTAGCTGTCTCTCCCCTGATATAATCCCGAACTGCCTGTTCCTCCAGGCTGTGCTCAGAACCTCTTAGCGCCACCAACGTCTTCTCCACAGAGCTGTGTTTAACAGATCTCCTCTCCCCCATACTCCCGCAACATCACCCAGTGCTGAGGTATCTGTGCTACTGCTCTCCCACAGACATGGGTCAAGTCAGCACAGGCAGGAAACAGAAGGCAAAGGGGAAAAAAAACCCCCAAATTCAAATCCAGATGCTATGTTTTTTTAGGCTGCACAATTTCCTCAAACTAGCTTTTATTAGCAATAGCTATTGTTCATCTGGCGAGCAGTCCCAAATTACAGCTATAAAAACAGAAATCATTTTAATTCCTTAGATACTTAATCACAAAAGCACATACAATACATGTTACCTAAATTTACTGAAAGGTTTGGAGATATATTTAAATTCTACATCTATTGGAGAAACCAGAAGGGTCAGACAAAAAGCCGTGACAGTAATAGGCACCCTCCAACAGAAAGACAGCAATCAATTACAAACCATTTGTAGAAATTGCAGAGCTGTCACAGACTTATTTACAGCTGCAGATCAAGTCAGACTACCTCTGATTGTCAAGCTATTTTCCTCCCTTGTACCTACAAAACTAGGACAGCTTCAGAAAAAATTTTAAATTACCCTAGCAGACCTGCATGCCAACACAAGAAGTGACCTGCAATATGGAATGAGCAGTTACTGCAGCAAATTGTGCCCAAGCCATTAATACTGCTAGACGTGACAGATTTGAAGCTGAAGAGAGGGCAGAGAACAGACCTGTCTGTTTTCTACTCTTTTTTGAGCTTTAATTGCAGCATGTAATTTAGAGTGCTGGAGCCTATTGAGTGCATTCAGAGACACAACTAGTGAATGAATAGTTCTCTGTGGTTTTAAATCCTTCTGAACTCTCCCTTACTTTCTGTCATCTGCTGCATTTGACACAGATGATCAGGATTCGCTTTGTTTTTCTGTTAAAGCAAAGCTGATGCCCCAGAACCTCCTCCCCTCCAGTAGGATGGGAGCTCAATCGTGTACACCTGCACAGTGCACGGGGGGTAGTGTGTACCCTGGGCAAGCAGGGCTCCACCAGGCACCCAGGGGAACCCAGCCAAGCACCAGCTTGCTGGTACAGCCAGTCACCGAGGCATCCTAAGTCTTGAGGTCAGTTCTGCTGTGCTCTCACAAAGATCCATGCCTCTAAACCACTGAAGAAGCACTAAAAAAGGATAGGATAGAAATTCACATTGTCTCTTCCTAAGGAACAATGTGTCCTAGGGGGAGAAAAAATCCAGTTTATTCTTGTCTGTTTGAACAGAGTTTTGGGGAGCGTAAACAATGTGTTACACAGGAGATTATCTCTGTGGGAATCCTCTGTGTGGCAGGAGATGGGTTGAAGAGCCACAATCACCAGGTTTCTTCCTTACTCTTCAGGGAAACTGCATACTCACCTAGATTAGACTGAAGTAGATTACAAAGTAGTTCAGAAATTCCAAAAGTAAGAGAGGATCAGCTCCTCTCAGTAGGTACAGCTAGAGGCTTAATATATCCTCCCTGTTCTGGTCTTCTCAGTTTTTATATTCTGCCTGATACACAATTTTTTCATATAACCTAGTACAAGACTGTACTATGTTCCAGAACCAAAAAACCCTCTAACTTTATTTCTTTTATGCAACAGTGTAACTCATGAATTTGTTTGGAGATATAACCAACTCATCAACAGAAGTAAGAAAAACATTTCTGTGATTAGAGTGGCCTAATACAATCATGGCCACCAACATGAAAACACTACCCAAGCTAGTAGCTGGGGGATTCAAAACAATATCCACTTGAGCTGGACACAGGTTGCAATTTGACTGATTCAAAATGGACGAATTGCTCTTTGAGGACCAACACATTTGAAGAGATGGACACTAATTCTGAGGGCT
Source organism: Todus mexicanus (assembly GCA_013389965.1). Classification (NCBI taxonomy): domain Eukaryota; kingdom Metazoa; phylum Chordata; class Aves; order Coraciiformes; family Todidae; genus Todus; species Todus mexicanus. The sequence goes on from WEIS01048382.1 coordinate 14,666, forward strand.
TCGCCTCAGCCTCCGAAGTCCTTACTGAAAGAAGGTCTGAGCATTCATTACTCCAGCTGAAGTCAAACAGTAACTGCAGACACATAAAAGTCCTCCAAACTAGAGATTTATAGTCACTGGCTCTCAAACATTGCACCTCTCTAAGTCTTCAGTCCAGTCTAAAACTATTGATGTTAAGCAAGTGTTGCTATGGTCACTGCCAGTTTACCAACATCAGTATCAGAAAAAAGAAAACATGAACTAAGCTGATTCAGTTAAAAAGCCGTAGCAGCTTTACTGTTCTCTGAAGAACTGGGTTCAAGCAGCACAGGAAGATGAATTTGACAAGTCTCTGCCTGTTTGCCATTTACCCTCATCACATTGCTTTTGGAGATGCAGCAGCTGTGCTGCAGATGCTGATTGACCTCAAGATAATAGAACACTAATTACAGCTAATATGCATAATTTTTTTTCCAGATTAGTGTCATGCATTAATCCTTTTTCCCCACAAAATGCAGAGTGCTAACATCATAACTGCATCTTTTTGTTCATAAGGACTGTTATGTCAAGTGTGTTCTTACCCTAAAAGGTGGATCAGTCTTCTCCCTGTGTGGCACTTGGTCCAGAGTGCCATCAGTACTGCTCCTTTTCAAACTGGATGTGACATCAGGCACATTACTAAAATCTGTATTCAAAAGAAAATGTAAATAAGTTAGAGAGTTATAGGACAGGAATAGAAAATGTATTTGTTTCTATCTGCAAATACTTTCAGCATCTAGTAGAATTACAATAGGGTAAGAGAAGGAATACAACATTTACAATCCTCCCCACCTATCAGAAAATCACAAGAGGACAAACTAAGTAGCAGCTATGCCTGGAAAGTCTGCTTTCAAGACAGCAGTCAGGCATCTAAGACCATGTGAAGCAAAGCACATATTTGATCTACCAAAATAAACCTAATGTTTTTGTGTTAGCATTGTCTATAATCAGTGCACTCTGTGGAAAGACAACCAGAGGATAATGAAATGCACTCAGTAGTTCTCCTTGGATGAACACATTATTGTTCAACACAACCTAGTCCTGAATCCCTAAAAGATTTTAAAGAACAGAGAATTTTGACTTGAAACAAACACCACAGCTCATAACAGAGACAAAATCCCTTCATCTTACTAGCAGTTTACCAATTTTACTAAGTTTGGAGTCCATGTACGTAGTAGCTGGCACAACACAAAAGGCAGAGAAGATCCTGGTTTGCTCTACTTATTGACAGACTGTAGCTTTCAATAACATTTATGTGTAAACTCAAGATCTATCCAACAATGAACACTCATATAAAAATGATGGTTTTTTCTATATACATTTCATCAATTAGCTGCTTAAAATCTGCAGAGATGTTGACAGGGAAATTCTAATTAAAATTCCTAGAAGTGAAGAAGTGGTTTTTCATTTGCAGTATTATCAGAGTAGGTGAAAATCATGAAACAGCCAGCAAAAAAGTAATGAGGATTTTTAGCAACCTCAGACGATAACACAGTAATAAAATGAACGGGCTTTTATTATTATTATTATTTTTTAAAGTTGCTGCTTTGTTTCCTAGCCTTTAAGCCTCTGGGGTATAATTCACACCACATTACCACATTTTCAAACTTTCTCAACACCTACAAATGCTGAAGATTTATTTTAAGTGAATGGTGAGATTTAATTACCGACCCCAGCAACCAAGGTGGTAATTAAAACAAATATTACCCATCTTGCAGTAAAATCCTGAGAGTAGCAACGGTGAAATTGTGAAGGACAACAGTATCTCTCCACCTAGATGTTGCTGTTGTTCTATCCTGGCAGAGCAGGACCAGCTCCTCAGCAAGAACTGACAAACGTGGACTGAACCAGAGAAGGAAATGGGAATTTCAGGTCCAAAAAACACACCTTATAGCCCATAAGGAGCCTTCTTGGGAAGACAAAACACGGTAGACAGACTCCAGAAGAAAGCCGGAGAGAAAGATGCAAATAACTTAGCACAATGTCATCTTGATACTTTATTTCTCCTTATGCTACTAAGGTGCTTACGCCAAGCTTTGCATAGAGCCTGACACATTCCATCCAGATGCCAGAGACTTATCTACTGCCTCATTTCCCTATCCTTGCAGAATTAAGGTCCCAAGGCTTTTCTCCCCTCAAGCTTTTTTACCTCTTCCTCCAGGTGTGGATACTGATATCTGAGAGCCTACATAACACTCAGTATCCTAAGAGTAATCACCTTTGCAGAAAACACACACACC
>WEIS01048384.1:164-19531 GCA_013389965.1 Todus mexicanus
TGCGTATAACCATTTCATTTCACACATTAAGTTGTTTAGATTCAGGAAACATACACAGAAATAATGCTATGCTCCTGTTTACCTCACACAGCTTGCTCCATTATAACCCATCTGGAGCGCACCTTTTCTTAACCCTTGTGCCTGACATGAAGATAAAGACCACCAGTGTCTCTGTCCAGGGCTTTTAAGTGCTAGTGTGACACAAAGAGTCGATCTTTGAAGAGCTGAATAAACCGTGTCCCTTGCATCCTTTCTAAAATTAACCAGATGCTGCTGAGTGAATCTCATGGGAAAGGAGGGAAAAAAGTGTTGGTTTGAATTTGAATTAAAGGCAACTTTATGACAAACTTATATGCTTAATGGTGAAAAACTAAAGATGAAAATACAGTTGCACTATTCAATTCAAGCACAAGTGTATGTACATTATTCTTTTATCATCTGCAAATCTGACTTACACAGAAAAAAAGGAGTATCTGTTTAAGAGAAAGGGTATTACGTGACGTTGAAGTGACCATCTATAACAGCCATCCAGCTCTTACTTCCTCACCTTCCTTATCTTCATAAAAATAGGTGGGATGGGGAAGATCTTACACCAAGAATTAATCTGTTGCCTGTATCACATCGCCTTCCTTCTTCTGTCAAGGCTTCCAATTTCTGAAGCTCAACTTTGCCTTGGTAGAGCATGTCTAATGAGTAAGTTGAACTAAATTTACTGGAGTTTAATTCTGCTTTTGTGTAAAATCCTATAAAAACAATTTGGTTGGAGGGAATTTTATACCTGCTTATTTAAAGAAACTGAAACATAAACTGATTTTAAAAAGGCACTCAAACTGAAAAGAAGTGTCCATATACAACAGGTCTATGTTAGCTAAACTCTTATTTTCTACGAAGCGCATGTATAAACAGCTACTAATTCGCAAATGAATGCATCCAGATTTACATTCAGGTAGTTTAGTCATCTATGCACCAGAGCTAAGGTCAACAGCTAAGAGCCTTCTTGGTCTCCCCAAAGGTAGCCACCTCTTCCTCTTGTCTACGCGACTCAGATTTTGTATTACATCTCTGTAGACCCTACAGTTTTCTGCCACCAAAGGGTGTAGCCACCTTTTGTCTAGCTGAACACTTTCACAGTTTGCTTAGCATTAGGTTCAGCACAAGCGAGGTGCAAAGGGGGAACTGCAGGTAGGATGAAAAAGGGAGCAAGTCACGAGTCACGTGGAGCTCTGTGAAACCCCACTCTCAGGTCTTTATGGCACAAAACATAGAACACCAAGCTCTAAATGTATGAAGCATGAGTCTAACTAGTTTCAAGTTTCTCCCCCAGAGAAAGACTGTTTATTCCATCACTAAATACTAGTAATTTCCTAGCAATTTCTAAACCACGTTTTTATCTGTCTCTCCAAATGCTTACTTACATTTAAAAGTCTTCATCAAAGCTGAAGATGGATTAACATTCTCTTTTTCCTCTCTTCTTTGACCGTGTGGAAAATTGTCATGCTTTCTTTTTCTGAACCCACCTGATCCTATTAACGTAAGATAAACACACACAAAAAATGTTTAAAAATAAAGCACTTTTGCCAGACCATAAGCAGCATCAGAATGCTGTCTTCAGCTGTCTTCATACTCCTGACAGCAGCTATATTTTACAGAATTGAATAAGGTAACTGGATGAACCTTAGTAACCGACTGACATTACCTTCATGTTAGCATGTTACTTTTCCCAACACATGCTTAGTGAAAATAACAAAAAAATCCTACAGATTTTAATGGATGAGCGTGGTAAGATTCTAAGCATTTTGGGGTTTTGCTGGTTTTTTGGTTTTGGTTTTTGTAAGGTCTTCACACCCTTTAATGTTTCCTTTCTGTAAGGGAACGGCTGCATGAAAATCCTTGTGTGAGCAAGGGCCTACAAGATGAGAACTTTTTCTCTCCCCTTTTTTTTTAAAAAAAATACTTTAAATATTCAGCTTGACAGGCATCATCAAAACTACAAGTTTCTCATTACTGTAATTATTTGTGCCACGGGCCTTCAGTCATATGAAAATGAAGCAAGTCTAATTTAAGTAGATAAGCATTATTCCAGGTATGAAGTTTTAGCTCCTGCAGCGTAGCTTCTCAGGGTCCTTATAATCTGCCCATCAACCACTTTCTTCTCTTTTCACACTGACGCAGCTGTTCTCTTCCACCGGCCTCTTCCTTAGCCTCCCTTTTCAAGCCCTTACCCTCAACTCATCTCTTTTGGACTGTGTTTTACTACTGATTTACACTTGGTACTGTTTCTTCCTTTTGTCCTTCCTTCACGTAGGACTGACTCATTGTGTCATTCACATTTTAACCATTCCTCCCTCTCGCTACCTCCTTTTTGTGCCAGCTGCACATTTTGTGTTCCTAACAGAGGCCAAAATTTGGCAAACTCCTACACGCAAGCATACCTTTTTGAGTATGCGGAGTTCTCTCAATTTCCTTAAGAGAACAAAAGGAAGCTACTTAAAAGTTACAGACGAACACTGGATTTTAAAATGTTTCCGTTTAATTGTTTATTATCCCAAACCAAAACCAGAAGTGGGCGTAGCTACTTTCTAAAAGAGGAAACTGAAAATCTTTTTTTTTTTTTTTCCCTTCTTTTCTGTGGGGACGCGGGTTCAGGGTTTTGTTTTTCCTGCGGCAGTTGAAAGCGTTAACAAACACGCACCCCCGAAACAGCGCAGAGAATTAAACTCTCTGTAGTGTTTCGCGAATCGGGAACACCATAACGACCTACAGGATAAAAAAAAACCCAAAAAACCAAACAAAACAACAGGCCGAGAAAGGGGAAAGGGAAGAGAGAAACAGACAGAGACGCGGTTCCACTGAGTAACGACCGACTTGAGTATCAGAATCCCGCAGGCTGCAATAACGACAACTCAGCTTTCATTTTAAAAGACAAAAACCCCAGTTTCCTCGCCGCAGAGCCCACTTTCTGGGTGAAGGGGGGGACGGAGGGAGGTGTGTGGCAGTGCCCAGGCTAAGCCCACTCGCAGGCAGCAGCAGGGCCTAATCCTAACCCCCCCTCCGCCTCCCCCGTTCCCCGCCCCGCCAGGAGGCGGCGGCCGGGCTCACTCCGGGGGAGCCCCGGTGTCCACCTGGCTCCGGCGGGGCCGCGGCCGCCGCGCACCGGGGGAGCCGGGGCCGGGGCCGTTGGGTGTGGCGGGGNGCCTGCGAAATTGGTGGAGCGGCGAGGGTCGGGCCGCGCTTCCGAGCAGGCGGCGCCGGCGGCAGCTATCTAGCCCGCCCATCCACCCTGCCCTGGGGGCCTCCCGCGCCCGCGGCACGACGGGACATGTAGTGCTGGGGAGCCCCGGGAGCCGTGTTACCTGCGGCCGCTCGGGCGGCGTCGGCCCCAGCGACTCTCCTCAGCCCGGACCCGCAGAAAGCGGCTGCCGTGTCGCCTTCTCCTCAGGCCCTTTCCCCGCTCTCTGTCTCGTTACTGCCCCTTCCTTCCCTGGCGCATCAGGGCCGCGGTTCTTTCGTTCACCGCGAGGTGAATCGCAGCGCATCAATAGCCCAGAGCAGCCAGCACTCTGCTGCTCGCCTGGGTACCCAGTGGGGGAAAGGGCCCCACAGCACCCAGGCATGAGGTGCGCCAGGTGAAGGAGGCCAGAGATGACGCTCACAGAGGTGACCTGGAAACTGGAGACTCTTAACTGTGCACCGAAAAGGTCTGGTGGTGAAGCCACCAGATACCTGGAAAAGAAATCCGAGAAGCAGCAGATGTAGCTGCTGGCACAGGGGAGGCAGTGGCCACAGGAGGAGAACAGAGGTCCCCAGCCTGCAGGCAGGGAGAGAGGGGACTGAATTGCTCATATGACCTATTTTGGCACTGCTAATTCCTGAGCCCAGGTTATTTGCACCCTATGTTTTGTCAGGCCTGGCAAAAATACTGTTTCCTCTGCTAAAGATACAGATCATAGAAGGCATCATCACAGGATGGAGCACAAGGGAGACGGATGCGCACTGTCGGTGTCTCCCTGCACAGAGGACACTTGATCACACTTCAGTTCTTATGGTGAGGAGCTACAAAGTCTGCTTGTCCTGCTGGATTGCTTATGGTTTGCTTTCCTACACATGCATCCTAATGTGCTCCTCTTAACATGCTTTAAAAAGGGATGGGAGTTGCAAATCCCAAACCCAAAAGGCTTGCAAATCTTGTTGTTCTGCTGCTGGATTTCATTTGTCACAGCAGTTGCCTGTTTTAGTAGCTGCTGTCCCAAGGAAACAAAGCCCATATGAGCACAAAGGCGGAGCACTCGCAGCCTTTGTGTGTGGGCGTGAGTGTGTGTCTGTCCTTCCTCCCCACCCATAGTGATTTCTCAATCTGCTGGTCAATTGGTCAATCCGATTTGACAGAGGGAAAGAGCCTCCAAGAGTGATTATAAACATCCTGACTAGGGAAAAAAAAATTGGGGTGGAACTTGCACCTTACTAGAAAACAGATAAGCGCAGCTGTGAGAGGCAAACACTTCAGAGACAAACATTAGCAGAGCCCAGCCTTCAGGAGTTCTCACAGAGCCCTGGCTCAAGGCCTTCGTGTTTAATAAATAAACAAACACAACCATTAGCAAACTTGAATACCAGGTGAATCTGTCAACGGATTTAGGAGAACAGTAAATCACCTAAGTCAGATAGTAGAGGAGTGAAGCTTTGACGGTAAGCTTTAAACAGTCCATAGGCTGCCAAGCAGGAGTTGCTAAAACCTGTGATTTCCTAATATCTAGAACCCATGACTCTGTCGTGCTGTGTCCAAAATTACTCAGAAGCATAACGTAAAACCTCTCTCTAATTTCCTAATCTAAGAAAACAGATGTTGATCACATTTGAAAAACAGAGTACAGAGAGGATCCCAGCAGAACTTCCTCAGGCCTCATCCACACACACATTGAGTTGCGCAACAGCTTGATTGCTGCCCTGCCAGCTGCACAGGAGCTTTCTACTTTCTACGTAGCAAAATCGAAACATGAAATTATTCGTGTCAGTGTTAGCACTGCACACACTTAAGCACAGCCTTTTGGTTTAGAAAATGTGCAAAACTGCTTTTGAAAAACATACTGGTTCGGGGGGGAGGGTTAACTGTGATATTTCCCTGTTCTCGGCAGCTCTTTGGACAAAAAGCAGAGTGCTTTTGGTTATGCCGATGTTGCGGGACTGTGGAAAGAGCGCCGGCATCTGAATGTTTTCCAGCAGTGAAGAATTTTCAGCCAGCTGTGAGAAATGGAGTTTTGATCTCTCACTGATTTCTGTTGGACTTAATGACACTTTACACGTGCCCAGAAATACTCAGGAGCTACCTTGACATCCCTGAGATGTCGTGAGTAAGAACTGAGTGGTTGGGGTTTTTTCTGAGGCAATCCCTTTAAACATGGCAGTGTTAAACTTCCTCGGCAACATGTTATTTGCAATATCTTTCCCTTTCTTCTAGCGGGTAATTACACCTTCCCCCTTCCAATTCTGTTTTCTTTAAGCTTGAGAATGGCATTTGCACCTGCACAAGTGTGAAGGAGGAACAGCAACATTTTGAGGGAGTAAATGGTAACAGAAAGGGGGTGCAAGGATTTAGGGTAGGGAAAAAAGCCCAAACAAACTATCAACAAAACGATGAGGTTTTCTCAGAGACTTAAGGTTGTATATGGGTTGCATATGAGTGTGCTCCAAATCCTAAAATGAGGTTGGTAACTTAGCTTTCATAAGGAAAAAAGTGGTTTTTAAGACTCATGGTTGTGAGGACAGAGCATGAGTAGGTGAACTAGATACGATCTCTGCCTTTCTGAGTGAGCAAACCAACTGAAAACAACCACTGCAGGAGGAACGAGGTAGGAGCTTCTTCATTCATTTTATCCCTGAGGTCTGCTGCTTTGGGCAGTAACCTACTTTAGTAACACTCCTACACAATATTCTTTAGTGAGGCTTTTGCTCTGCTGCAGTATTGTCAGCAGAGACCATCTTGAAATAATGGACAAGGGAGTGGAGAATGAATCTTCTCTGGAAAAAACCCAATCTAATATCACAGAATGACAGGGGCTGGAAGGGACCTCTGGAGATCATCTAGTCCAACCCCCTTGCCAAGGCAGGTTCACCCAGGGAAGGTTGCACAGGAACGTGTCCAGGTGGGGTTTGAATGTCTCCAGAGATGGGAAGTCCTCCACCTCTCTGGGCAGCCTGTCTCAGTGCTCCGTCACCCTCAAAATAAGGAAGTTCCTCCTCATGTTTAGATGGAGCTTCCTATCCACTCAGTTGAACACTGCAAAGGGCAGACACAGGAGCGGTGGTGGATCCAACTCAAGGACCACACTAGAGAAGCTGCTTTGTCACCTACAGATGTACAGAGGAAGGGCCCAAGTCATTTGGCACATATATGAAATCACCTTATCTCTCTGCCCTCAATCATTTCCATGTAGCTCTTTAGAAACTGTTATAAGATCCCTGGGTTCACTGACAGAGCTCACAGTGTGCTCTTCATGGACCGTATAGCTTTAGAGACAAATGTTCTCTTTGTGATGCCCTCCTACATTTAAATGACCGGCCTGGGAACGTCTCCTAAAATCTCTGCTAAGGCCATAGCACTACGGGTAGTTAAAGCTGGAATTATCTTCACCTCTCCTTTCAGGTTCTGCTTTATCTCATGACATAACGCACTCTTAGAGCGATGTCGCGAGGTTGCCTTGGAGGTGGAGGGCTTACCCGCAGAGCTGTCTGTCACACCGAAATGCTCACATTAGCCAATAGAACCGTGGAGGCTTTCAACAAACAATTGAGTGAAGTGAAGTGACAAAAAGCTTATGAAACGGTCACAGGGGAATTGCATAAACTGGGGTCAGATGTTCAATTTGAGACTGTTCCATGACCAGGGACTTTTGCAGCTGGTTGATGAAAGGAAGTGGGAGGTCAGCTGGTCTCTAGTTGTTATAACAACAACAACCTGTTATGTTTCTCAGGCAACAGAGATGCCCATAGTGTTTTGGTAGAGTAGATCAGGAGGATGATTTCCTCTTTTCTCAGAATAATGGTTGAAAGCTGCAAATGTTTTTCGGCCAGTTGAATCTGGGATTTCTCTTGGAAGTGGCACGATCCTCCCAAGTGCTAATACACCATGGTGCAGCCTTTGAGTAGATCAGCAGGAAGATTTTGGGAATGCGCCGTTGATTTAGCGGACTTGTAAATGAATGCGAGAAAGAAAGGACAGAGAGAACCAGCAGGTTTGCTGCAACATCCAGCTAGGACAAAAAAACCAAAAACAAAACCAAAAAGCCCCAACTGTGCATTGCATTTGTTCCTAATGTTTAGTTTGTATCTTCCAAGGGAAAACTGGCAAGTGACCGGCTATGAATAATGTACCCATGGGGAAAGTTTGTTTCTAAACACAAACAGTTACTGCTTGGCTTATGTCTGAGTGGGTGTGCTGGCTATTTCATAAAGGTTTCATTCTGCTGAGACAACCACATGAAAGAACTGCTTTGGAGGAATTCAAGGTGAGAATATCTTTATTCTGCATCTGCATCAACACCCTTAATGCAGAAGTGAAGTGCAGAGACTAATTCTTCTCCGTCATCTCTGCCATAGCCTTCTCCATGCCTGCGCCCCTCACAAATTATACCTGAAGTGATATGACCCTTACAAATTTCTAGCTGCTTCAGTTTGACCCACTCAATGAAATGCTGGGCTTTTCTGCCATAGCAACAGGACGAAGAAAAGGTGCTGGCTAAAGTTACAGTTTGTTGTAGTTTCAGAAAAGATGCTGATGGAGTCAGAGCAGCAAACAAAGCAAAACCAAAATTTTTCTTTCAGCTATGGGAGTCACAAAAGTGAGGGAGCCTGAAGGTGCAGTTCTCCTCAGAAATGGGAACTCCATTTGCACAGCAGCAGAATTTGCAATTATTTTTGTACCTAAGTTTCTTGTCTGAACCCTGCCGACCTTGAAGAGTCTCAGATACATATGCTGCTGCTTCTCTCTCTTGCTTCTCTTCAGTGCTGCAGTTTGGAGGTAACGGCTCTTAGCAAAAGAGTTAATATGATTCATCTGCAGTTAACCTTCTGTAAGAAGTCTCACAGTTGTGTTTGTGTCTACATCTGAGAGAGGGAAAATATTACATTATATATGGAAAGCCCTCATTTATGCCAATGTAAATCAGGAATAATTCTGTTTAAATTGGGTGCCATTGAGATGACTATCAGGTCTTGAGAATTCCCAATGTACAGAATATTTTATACTGTGGTATAGTTAGGGCCAAAAAAACACAGTGAGGCTCAGGTAGTTAGAGAAATGCTTTCCTGACAATTCCCACCAAAAACTTCTGTTAAAAAGCAGTTAAGGTTGCTCCAGGGCAAAACACACCCACACAAGAAATGACAGGTTAGGGGAACCTTCTTCGCACAAGCTATCGTGCATGCCTCGTACTAACCACTCCCAGTGACAGGCTCCAAACCCCAACAAGAAGCTTTGCTTGTTCTGTGGGATAAGGAAACAAATGAAATACCCATCCCTCCTACACGCCTCAGTGCAAAACCCTCTGGCTTCTGCAACACTAACATTAGCGGCTGGTGCCCGCATAGAGGCTAAGGTGATTATGAGGAAAAAAAAGGGATTAAGAAGTGCCCCCTTGAGCATGCAGTTTGCTGTTACTGCAGGTTTCAGGAACTTTCTTTGACTTTGTCCAATGCTTTTTTCTCTGTGGTTGATCACTCCACTTAGTAGAATCCTTTCACAATGCAGAGCCGAAGAGTCACTTGTTACTTTTTATTAGATTGAAAAATTAGCTGTTTGATATGTTTACACTGGAGTAAATCTGTTTCCCCTGTTGCAAAAATAGCTACACCTGCATCAGATGTCTCTTTGAGACTTCTTTGAGATGATTTATTCCCAGATGGGCCAGGAGAGATTTTACATGAAAGGGGTTTTGTCACCCAGCACTACCGGGAACCTGGACAGAATGATGATTGCACTAAGCTGTACTTACAATTAAAGCTTTATTTTTTAAATATAATTCTGTGATCAGCATAGCATATAATTTTGTAACCAGAACAGCACAAGATTTTTATGATCAGAATTGGTGTAGCACAGTTTTGTAAGTAGCATAGGACAAAATTTGTCACACATTATGGTTCCTAATCACCTGGACTCTCTGCAGATCGGGTCAAATCCTAACACTTGGCTTGCAGAATCAATATAACAATCATAATATAGACTTGAAACATGTAAAAGAACATGAGTCACTCAGTCCTTGGAGAAAGCAGACGGTGGCAGAGGCATCCCTGACCACTGGGGGATCATGGGTTTTGCTGTCCAGCAGCAGCTGTGGTCAACATTACGAATGTAACTGCTTGATTTTATAGCCAGTGCTCTGTGTGCTACTGCTCTCCCCTGCTCTGTGATGGAGTCATCACAACCAAGTTGGCCAGGTGCCTAGGACCTTCACGGCTGGTACGGAGGGGAGCAGCTGACCTGGCACCCGGGAATCTTGAGGCTAATAGTAGGAGGAGAGGAAATCTGCTTGGTGTGCAGGACCTTCCAGGTCTGATGAAGAGGGGAAAGGGAACTGATACATGACCAGCGTGGTCACAGAGAATGGCCATTGGCCTTATAAAATGGCATTAGTTATGCTAACTATATTACGAGGTGTCAGGAGCAGGGGGTACCAGTTACAGATTTGGGCTGAAATAGCCTTTGCTTCAAAGTGTGTTGGTGGTCTTTTCTCTACCTGCCCACATAGCTCTATACCTTCCTGCACTTATCTGTTACTTTCATTCAAGTTTCTTCTTCTCCATGGGGTTATGCTGATTGGTAGTGACCAAGTTTCATCTTGTTGTTTAAATGCTAATACAGAGTTAGTTCTGCCTCTTTGTACCCAGGTGCTGTATGAACAATGTCTTGGCATCACACTAACAGACTTTATCCACTACCCCTGTGCCACAGGGTCTCATCAGCCTTCTCATACTCTGCAGAAAGATAAAGATGTGTTAGTCCAGGGACAGAAACCAGAAGGTTTATGTTGGGCCTCAGGGGAGGGTTTTGATGCAGTTCCTATACAGAGTCAAGTAGTGAACTACAGCAGTACTAAAGATATTTGTCCATTGAAAATGAGCTGAAGAAGACTTTGTCAAGAGGTATTACGTTAGTCTAAGGATGTAATGTTGTGTCATGGGCGATGACCTTGGAGATGCTGAGGATGGTAAGACTGAAAACCTCCTCACTGAAGCTACCGTCCATATGCCAATGCTGTGACCCGGTCATAGCCTGTTACTTGACCAGGTGTCTCCAAAATTCCGTCTCTGCTCTCCCTGACTGCTGTGTTGTGTGATCAGCTCCAACCTGGAAAACTGAAATCATGATAAAGCTGTGCTCATTAGAAACGGAACATTTTATAGTACTGTCACAGTGCAATGGCCCCAGAGAGAAAACTAATAAAGGTTTGATATGCATTTATAACCCCACCTTTTAAAAAAAACAGCTTAAGGCTTTTGTTTTCCTTTCCTCCAGGAAAATCTATTTATATCAACAAATCCCAGAGAATCAGTACTCATTCAGAAAACTGTAATAATTGAAATGTTATTCCTAATGCCTTTTTAATGCTAAATGCCATTGTTAATAATTCTAACTTTACCATAGGCTATGTGAGGGTAATACATAACGTAGACTAAACTTGGCACAGGACTTTTGAGGATATATATACATGACATGCATGCCTCTACTCACTGGTCTAAGAATAGAATATCAGAATGGGTGGACTCTTTTCTTTGTTTCTATGATAAGGATGCAACCCATATGGAAGTCATCAGCATCAATGCAAAGCTTCCCTGTGAGCTCTTTTGAGCCACCATTATTAAAAATACATTACACATACACCTGTACAAGTTGAAGTCTTGGAAGAACATGTCTATTCCCCAGAAATCAAAGTGTTTTCAGTGCGGATGCCTGCGGGGGACAGCGATCATAAAGCAGCCAGAGAGTAAAAGGAATGCTGAGATTCAGAGCCTGCGTGATTACCCACAGCTGTACAAACAGTACAGTGGAGAAAACAGATTGACCTTGGCCATGTTTTGAGAGTGCCAGATAACCAGGTCCTTCAACAAGCCCTGTTTCAACATGAAGAGGAAAGGAGAGACAGTGACCCTGAGGAATGCGAGGAAGCACAATAATGACTGAAGCAACAACGTTGCAAGTCAGAAACTTGAACATCTTCAAGGGACTGCCCTGTGAGAGAACTGGTTGATGAGGACAGACATCGTCTTATACTGCCTTATGTACCTGGATATATGACAGCAATATCTAAGTACAAGTAGAAAGCACCCTTCAAAACATGAATTATTGTGCCTTAACCACCCCATAAATACCCACGGCAGTGAAATTTGCAGGGAATTTGACACAGAATTTAAAAAGCAGAAATTGTTTCAGTGTAGTTCTAAATCCACAGGGCTATGGCTTATCTTTTCCCAGCTTATTAGTACCTATATCCTTCTGTATAGAGAAAACACTGGGGGGGGGGGCACACCATATTAGCAAATAATTGCAATGCCCATCTTGCTGACCTCCCCTTCACCCCTAGAAATAGGTATTTTCTTTGCTGTTTCCTCATGTGACTGGGGAATACACCCTCCAACACCAAGATCACTTGCAAAAGTACAAACATTATCACTAGGATGGCCATCAGCATCCCCTCTAACTCTTATCTTGGGCTGTGCCCCACTAGGGTTGTTAAATTAGATGTTTACCCTTGGGGGTGGGGCAGGGAGGGGGATATCTCTCCTCTCCCTCCCCACGACGGATGAAAAACAGTGGATCAGTTAACTGGTAGAGGGCTCACTAGATGTTAGGCCCATGAACCACAGAGGCTTGATCCAAGATAAAAGCTTGAGATGAACTTCCTCCAGAATCTCCCGTAACTCAGAGCAGACTGCAGTGATGATCCTCCGAATGGTTGTGGGAAACAGCTTGAGGATTGAAGAAAACCTTATCTTTGCTGTGCTGGAAAACTGAGCGTTACACAATACTTGTTTTTCTCACCTTGTGAATTCTGCCCATACAATGTGTAAATCCTCAGGCATACAGTGTTTTGGTAACTAGAGAATAAGGAAGAGATGTTTGGAGAGCTTGTGAAGATCACTGTGAAGAACATTGCTGTAGTTCCAAAATGACAAGACTTCCCTAAACAAGGAAGGGAAGGAAAAAAAAAAGAAAAAAAAGATGGTAAAATGGAGATGGAAAGTGATCAGAAGGTGAAGGTCACTATTCTGTCACTCAGTCACTGGTGAAGGACTCCCCTCCTAGCACAGGAACTATGAAAGTGCTTCCTTGTTAAGGCTTCACCTATAGCTGCTGCCAGCTTGGCAGGGAAAGTATCCTTCTGATGAAAACAAATTCCCTGACATTGCAACACTGCAGCTCTCAAAGAACCTGACTCCAAGGAGAAACACTGCATTTACCTTGGTTTTGCTCTCCTATTTCAAATATTCATTTTATATTCTACAGTCAGTCAAGCAACTCTTTGCAAATTTTACAACTCATTCTCCCCGGAGCCTGAAGGCATAAAGCACAGTGCACAACCTGAGAACTAAAGTATAAAATACATGAAAACACATAAAAACCTGAACAAAAGTTCCTGAATAAGGTCAGTGAATCTACCTACACTTTCAGGAGCAAGCACTCACCTGACTGATGAATTAAAAGTTAAAAATAGACCATGTTAGAAGCTGATGAAAGCACAAATAGGAATAGTGTATTTAGATCTGTCACACAAAAATCCTGTATCTGATCTATGACAAAGTGTATGGAACATGCCCTTACCAGATATCTGCCAACTGCATATTGAGACATTTAGAACAAATTTAGAGGAATGAATAATTACAAATTGCATGTAATGAGTAGTTGGGAAACAGGATAAGATGCAAGACGGGTCTTCCAAAACCAGATCATGCCAAACTAAGCAATTATCATTCTTAGATAAGATAGCTCAATCTCTTTGGCAGAGGAAGCATGGTAGGTCTCACCTACTGGACTTTAGCAAAGCAGGTGATTAAAAGGCAAACTGGAGATTAGTAGGCAAATTGTAAAGGGGTAAGGAACTGCCTGAAGGGAAGAAGATAAGTAACATTGGAAAGGTGCTGTGCTAGAATGAGGGGGTTCCACAATGATCAGTCTTGGGGTTGTTGATCTTTTTACTCACAGTGGAAATATTAAAAAGCAGGACTGTTGTGAAATACAGATAATGTGTGATGAAATCTGTCAACAGTAGAAAGGTGGTGGGTATTGCCAGTACTGAAGAAGTTATGGATGCCACAGGCAGAGATGCCTGAGAGATGAAATTATACAAACAGAGTCAAATGCTGTAGTAAAAATCCGACAGAAAAGAGGTGGAAATTATGCTAATAGCATTGCAAAAAAAGCACTGAAGAGACTTCATCTGGAATACTGTATACAGTTCCAGTTAGCTCTATTTTCAGAAAGCTCTCAAACTGGAACAGGTACTGTGAAGAGATGTCCAGGAAAATTATGGGGAATGGACAGCCAGTCCCACAAGTCAAGGGAAGAATTTCAGCAAAGTAAAGGATGAGAAAGCTTACAATTTCTCTCCATAAACATAGTGGGAGGACAGGAGGGAAACCCACAAACTACTCAACTTGAAGGACAATCTGACCCAAAAATATTTGAGTGCAAACTGGCCATCAACAGACCGAGACCCGAAATTTGAGGAAAGTTCCTAGTTACCAGAGGCATGACCAAACAGGCTTCCCACAGAGGCAAATTTGCTGATTTTCAGTATGAGGTGTATTTAGTGTCCAAAGAGTCTGTACCACGTGTCTGCCTGCAGTGACCCAGGCCAGGCTTAGCGCTCCAAGGGATCATTTCCCATCTCTGTCCCCGCTCAGAGCAGCTGGTGGTGGTGTCCCAGGAAGGTGTTCCTGGAATCTGGTCTTACACAAGTAAGTTTCACCGGTTACGCAGACTGGGAAACAAATCTTTGAACCTCTGCCTCCCAGCCCTCAAGGAAGGTTGCTCCCTTTTCTCACAGTGCTGTGCAAAACACAAAATCCTCTTCTATTTCTCCAGCTGCCCTGGGCATTGCTTAATACTTGCCAGTTTTCCACAGGCACTCTTCATTTTGATCTTAGGCAGTAGTTAAACAGCTCACTTCTCCAGTCCAGGTGCTTCCTCTGCCAAGACAACAGGGAACGAGCAGGCTCTGTGGCAGGTACGTTGCTGAGCCACGATGCAGCATTTCTGCCCCTGCCACTTCATTGCTTTTTGCCCCTGCCCTCAGTCTACAGTGTTCTGTGCTCTCCGCTGTAGCTGCACAAGTGCCTGTAGGGACCTACCAGAGCAAGCAGCGTGCCTGGCCAACGCACACGTGCCAGTAGTTTCCAGGGAGGTGCATGCAGGCTCATGGGAAGAGAAGGAGGAAGGGAAGGCATGCAAGAGGCTTTTGTTGATTATCCATGTTATGGATACACATTCATAGTGGACCAGCCACCTTCCTCACCGGGGAAAAGAAATGTGTATTTTGAAAAGTTTAACATTCTCTTTCCTGGGCCTGACTACTTTAAAACCACTATGTTGTCCATGGTGGATGACCAAGTGCTAAAGCACATCGCAGAAGTGCTCTTTCATATTTATGAACTCCAAAGCCTGATTCTTAGAAGGGGCAGAGGAGAATGGGGGTCAGGCAATAGGACTGTGAGCTCTGCCAACTATGCCAACACATCTGGAGCACCTCAGACCTCCAAAGTCATTGATGAGCTCCCAGGAACTGGCTTTCTACATGCGTTCATAGCAATACATACTTTCACCTCCATTGCTTTGACATGCAGCTGCACATCACCTCCTCCTACCCCACCAAGTTTGAGGCTGACTGCTAGGAAAATGCTTTTTGTCAGTGACACTGCTGGCCATGCCAGCTTTACTGAACCACCCACCTTTTTTCTTCAGCATAGCTTTGCAATAACTGGAGCTTTTCCAAATCCTCCTTGAGGGCGCCCCCTCTCTGCTCTCCCTTCTCCTTGCTGGCAGCAGCTTTCTGTGGCTAGAGGAAGGGGTGGGTACCTGTAGGGTGTCCCTCTGCCCTTGGGAAAGCAGTGTAAGCTGGGAAAGTAAAAGCTGACTTTTCCTTTGTGCATGTTGGCATCTGGGAGGTGCACTGAACTTACCCATCTGTGCAGCTCATGTGGATGTAAGCTCTGCAGGCACCTAGGAGTCCTGTAGGTTTTATTTGAGAAGGAGATCTGGCCAGTTTTCACTGAAAGTGTTAACAGGGAACATACTGTGAGCAAGCTCATGGAAGGCAGGTGTTAGAGGACAGGGCTATATTTTGAATTCTCTGTAGCACAATGCAATCCTGGCCTGAGTCCAGGGGTTCTCAAAAGCATCCAATACTTATTCTAATGGTAACAGCATTCAGAGGTAAACGTGTTCCTAGACAAATGGAACACACAATTGTCCCAATAAATGGTTCAGGAGTCTATCTTTAGAGCACAGCTGCAGCACATAGGGATGTTCTATTTTGCCCCTTCCTTTACATGTTGGCCCAGATGTCTCAGTCTGGCTTACCTTTCCCTAGTGTAAAACCTTTGAGGGCTATTTTCATCCTAGTGTAAAGGAGCATAGCTTTGGGGCTGGCATCACAAGAGGTTCTCACTTCATTGGGACTGTCCCAACACAACCTTCCTCCTGAACACACCTCTGGGCTGGAGATAACAGGACCTGCTGTACATGCTGACTGCTGCTGCCTATGGCTGTCAACCCCACCAGAGGAATCCTGAGCCAATCACTTAGGATTTTCTCCTTTCCTTCTTAAAGAGTGGCCCCAAACAACTACCAGTATCTTCCCTTCAGGCAGTGTTTCTGCCACCCTGCTCCCTCACTGCAGCTAGACTCCTCTCAGGTGAGGAGTGGAGCTTGTCTTCTATGGTTGAGAGAGAGGGAGGTGCCTGCAGAAAGCAATTTATCCCTCCTAAAATCTGAAC
This sequence comes from Todus mexicanus, assembly GCA_013389965.1. NCBI lineage: Eukaryota > Metazoa > Chordata > Aves > Coraciiformes > Todidae > Todus > Todus mexicanus. The sequence goes on from WEIS01048384.1 coordinate 16,149, forward strand.
TGCATCTCTCTTTGAGGGAGCATCCAGGTCAACGGTACTCCTGCCACTGATGCTTCATTTAGACACCTAAAATGGGGTGGCGGTAAATCCACACCTTTCTGCTTCTCAAGCAAGATGTTTCACAAGCAGAAGCGCTGTAACTCTCCTCCTGCTTGTTACTCTCAGCCACTGCGTGTTAGGTAGGATGTTAGATAATGCATGTCCTCCCACGTTCTGGCAGAGCTCTTTCCCCCAAGTGGTCTAAATGATGACTTTCATCTTGCTACACTAGATATTCAACAACGCTTTCGTGTAAAGGATGCATATTTTCATATCTGGCTGCAATCAATAAACAGTTCCTATCTATGCCAACCGCTGCCTGCAACATCGAGGGTTTGGATTTTGTTACGTAATGGTTGTCAAAATGGCTATCTTTTGTAATCAATAGCTTGAGAGTCCGTCTCAGGAAGATTTGCATTGCATGATCAACAGCAACAGTAGTCCAAGCCAACTTGATGAAAGGAACAGTTAATCCCAAGTAACTGGAATGTGCCCTGCTCTGAGGGAGGGCATCACTCGGCTACGTGTATACAGCTGGGTATGGCTGCTGTAGCTGAAGCTGGTAGTCAGCCAGAGGTNCACAGTTGTTCCATAGGAAAAGAACAAGTAATCTACCCACATGGAATATATGCAGTTGTCCTTGTTTCCTCCTTGCTTACTTTCACCTTCTGCTAATGTAGTGTGGGTGACAAGCTTTTTCCAAATGCTCGATTAGGATAAACAGCAGTTGGGTGCACCAGATGAAAGGAAATAACTGGCAGGCTTTCAGCAAATGAGTAATTCCTGCATAGGGCAGACACTGAAATGCATAAACCTTGGAGTATTTTACAAAAGCAGGTGAAGGAGGTTAACTCATCCACATGGGTAGAGTCCTATAGCTGTGGGGTGTCGGTGCTTCACTGCCCACTCCCTTCTGGAGGCAGCTGCTGCTGAGATGGGACAGCTGAGCTGCATGTGAAGCAACTCCTAGCCCACTGAAGTTTTCAATCTGATACGTTAGAACAAACTGCCCCTCACCCAAGCAGAGGAGTGAAAAGAAGCCCAAAGCATGATTCTCCATGGAGGTAAAACACCCCAGGTGAAACAGCCCGATACCTAAGCAGGGTCTTGTCCACATATGAGTGGCAGTGGTTTGTACCTGCTTTGCACAGATGCACATGTCTATGCAGTGTTCAGTGTGGTGAGGGACACACTGAGTCATGTTCAGTGCCACCTTAGATCTGAGCTGATCACGTGTGAATTACCAGCCAGAAGCCAGCCTGTGAAGCAAGCTGGTTCTCCTTGCCATTGAGGAAACAGCAGTGATGGTCAAAGCTAGAGCCACATGAAACTGCATAGGTAGGAAATATTGCCTGTGCTGTCTGAGCACAGCTTGGCTGCATGCAAAACATCTGACTGACCAGTGCAAAGGCCTGAATTAAAGGAATTTTATTATGTTACCATGCTTTTAGGTGAGGTCCAGTCACTGACTGTATGCACTTTCCTAGGCTGCTGCAATATGACGTAAACCAGGCTAGCATTAATTGTAAGTGAAGGTACCAAAACATGCCAAGCCCATACTTGGTGCTTGGTAGGGTGGACCCGGGGAATGCTGTACTTCAGGGCACCTGGTTGGGTCTGTCTGGACAAAGCCATTTCTCTGGGCTCCCCGGCTGAGCTGGCAAAGCTGATTTTTGCCACTCCAAAGATAAAAGGCCGGGACCAGGATCAGCTCACACTGCTCATGGGAAGGTGGAAATGGCCAAGCTGGAACAGTGAGCTGGTGGAAAATCTTGGAGAGTTGGGTATGCTGTCCTACTGCCATCACAGGATGGCAGCAGGGATAGTAGTTTGTACCCTTCTGTTCCAGCTTCCCAAGCTCTGCGGTAGCTAAAATACATGGCAAAACCATCACTATTTCAGCTGCTTAATTTGCCAGTGATGAGAGCCAAACTTGTGTCGTGCTAGCATTCCCTGTGTCCTGCTGCCTCAATGCCCAGAAGCAGCTCCGTCTTTTCTGATGAAAGGAAGATGGTGCTTTTATTTCACCGTTAGGTTTAGAAAAGCCACAACACAGCAGAGCAGATTGTAGAAGAGCTCAAATAAGCCTCACAAAAGGGGAAGAGCCCAGGCTGAGTGTGGGGCCAGGTGTACAGGGTGTCCCCAAGTTGTCCATTCGCAGGTAACCTAGCATACCCCTCACAAAGCCACCTGAGCAATGGTGGAAACGGAAGCATGGGGCTGGAAAGTGGCATAGCTGAGAGGGACTATTACTGCTGTGCCCTACGTGCTCTAAGTTTCCACTGCTGACGTGCTTAGAGGGAGCAAGTTCCTCCTGCCTGGCGTGCGGCTGCCTCAGCCCTGGTCTGTGCGCTGCCTAGCCCACACCTCAGCCCCGCTTGGATTCACACGCGCCACGCAATGCCTTCACACAGATATATTTATCAAGCTAAAAAAAGTTCTGGTTAAGTGTTCTGTTGACTGTGAAGCCTAGCTGCACTATCTGGAAAGGGAAAAGAGGCCACCTGGAGCTGCAAAAACCTCATGAGCCTGCGAAACAAGGAGGGCAGCATGCTAGTGGGAGGTTGGATACTTACTGGAGTGGCAGAATTCCTGCAGCAATACAGAAATGACTCATTTTCATCTCACAGTCCCTCCCCAACCATAAAAGAAAAGTTTTACTTTTTACATATTTCCAGGAATATGTGATTTTAATAGAAGTGCACTTTATGCTCCTGTTATGAAAGTGAATTCAGTCCAGTGGGACAAAGTCATTCTTGGAATAACTTTCAATGAAATCAAGAGTTACAACTGGACTGACTTCGGTGTAACAAGTCCTCAGGATACTGGTGGCTGCTGCAGTCATGTTTTTGTAAGCAGTCTGGATCTACTAGTTTTCCTAGTATAATAATTGCAGTAAGAACTGTGATGTTTTGTAACCAAACTAGTTTATACTGGCAAAAGCCCTACTTTGGATGATAGAAAGGCAACTTATACCAGTGAATTTCTTCCAGTTCTTATTTGCAAATTGTTATTCTATTACAAAATGCCTTTATGTTGTCTGCTCCATAGGTGGGGATGATTACTTCTGCACTGTTATAACAGTATTATTTTCTATCATAGACAAGCTAAAATGTCTAAACTTCTATATTTTGTAAAATCCTAACATTAGAATATGGTTTGAGAAAAAAAGCAACTACTATCTTAAAACAAATAAAGTAGATTGATGCCCTAGATTAACCTGCAAGGCAAATTCTGAGTAACAATAAAAGAACAGAATTCACAAAAAAAATTATCTAGAATATTTAATTTTATTATTTTTATGTATTTTATATATTTTGGGGATCTTTTATATATTTTATATA
>WEIS01048387.1:0-17141 GCA_013389965.1 Todus mexicanus
CTCACACAGGCCCTCTGTAGAGGTTTGTGGACAGCAAATTGAATATGATGGCTAACTATAAACATGCATTCAATCTATAGATAATTTGTAAAGGTGTAGTACTGGAAAAACTGTTATATTGAAAAATTATTAGTGAAAGAAAGAAGTTAAGACCACTTTCAAAACAAATTTTTCATTATTTCTTAAATAATTCTAAATATCATTTACAAATACTGTAAAGAATGATGTTTACAGCAGAATGGAAACACTATAACAGATTCAATCCCTTGTATGATTGTATATCAAAGGGTTTATTTTGAGATTCTTAACAGATGACTGTGTCAAACTATTTCTGGACATATTCAAAATTAACATTAATGAAATCAGAACATGCGTCAGCAGATTGCAAAAATCAGCTACAAAGAGTTCAACAGCTTCACTTCATTAGTAAGTACTCTAATAGTTCTCCTCCCTCATCACCCAAAATAAATTTAAAAACAAAAATACAAACCCCACACAAACAAAAGGAAAACAAAACTGAAAAAGACCAAATTAAAGAATTCAAAAACACCTAATGTTCGAAGAGTGCATATGGACGCAGATTTTTGAGGTCACTTAGATATTTTTGAAAGCTTTACAACGTTATTTCTGTTCAAAGTCATCATTTAAATAAACAAATTATGATATATGCCATATATTCCCTTAAATATACCTAAAGCACTTACACTTTAAATCCTCTATTTTAAAAAAACCAAACACTATTTTTAAAGATTTTGGGGAAGCTGGCATATTTAAAATTAATTTTTGATGAAAAAAGCTTAATATTTTCTTGACTACTTGACAGATACTTACATAAAAAAGGGCATCAGCTGAATAAGAGTCTCTTTTTTGGGATTGGCTGCGAATTCTGGCACAGTCTGAATAATTTTGTTCATTACATTCCTTAGGTAATTTTGTAGCTGCTTGCGTCGCTCTTCTACAAACTTTGCATCCTAAAAATATAAAGGAAAAAATATAAATGGTGCACATAATATGTTTTTTCAATTCTATAGCGTAACTGAACAGTCCTAATAAGCATAAAATTTGATCTTTTGATGATCTGTGCTTATTGCATCTATAGAAATATGTTGGCAATATGTAAAAACCCCTTGACTCTGTCCTTGACAGAGACAAAGGAGAATCACGTCACCTAATAAAAACCTGTTTCACAAAAGCATCCACTGACAGGATGCCAAATTCTCGCCTTGGCAGAATCTCTCCTAAGGACCAGAATTCTCTTGCCAATAGTAGGTCTCTGTAAAACATTATGGTCTTACAAAGGCAGCGCACAACAGCGGCAGAGAAGCAGTGGCACAACAATTTCAGCAATTCTTTAGGAGATCCAGAACTACCAGCCTTCACAGCAGGAAATGTGATTTACCCCCACGATTTCTACACAATTCATAATTTTCAGATGTTGGGCACACAAACTCCAGAACGGATTAATATTTTTCCAGCTTTTTTATTATTATACTAAAAAATTATTCTTTTGTGATGAGGTTTTCATATATTAGATTGTTTTTTTAAAGCTTATATCACAACTCTCCTAAAAATGTTTCACTGAACTTCCTATCGTATTTTAGACCTCAGGGTTTTATCCCATATTGACCCAATAAATAAAACCACTCTATAAACTTCACGTTCTGCTGAGGGACTTACAGATTACAAAGTCTATCAGGCAGCACAATGCCAGGCAGCCTGGATCTTGCAGCTAGCTTAAACTTCTTCTTGTGAGGGATCACAATTACAGGCAGCTGTAATATAATATAAGGTCTACATATTTCACATTCTTGTAAGACTACCAGAGGTTTCCACTGAAAGCAGTTGCTGGCTGGTTTGTGCTGCAGCCCATGAGCTGCTGTACCTCAGAAACATGGGCATCCTCAGCACCTGCTTTAAATGTCACAGTGTGTTCTTTGGGTATGAAGCCAAAACTATCATCAGACAATTACAACTCTCAAAGGAAAACTATTTTCTGTAAGATACGTCTGTCTGACCTCTATTATTTAACTGCATGAGAAAAGCTGTTGAAATAAATGTTCTTTAAAAAAACAAAAAGACAACCCACCAACAAAACACCATAAATACATTTGACAAGGCTGAATAAATTAATTGTATTTAATTAAAGGGTTAAGCCAAGCTGTCATGCATGGGATGCACATCTGAGGATTACTGTACCTTAGGTAAAACAGATTAACTCATCACCAAAGCAGGGATGCTCTTCCAAATTCAGAAGGACTGCTCCAGAGTTCCTACAACCTTTACTGACATTTTGTTCTATTCTTATGTCTCATTAGGAAAAGTTATCAGAAACAGCAATACTTTTAGAAGACACAAGAAAATGAGAAAATATTGAGTTATATTTCTCAAGATCCCACTGGTGGGGACTCTGACTTGCTACCATCAACCGTGTGAGGCAAAAGAGAAGAAAGTGTGGCACATACCAGATCTTGGAGATGAAGAAAAAGTCGGTGGAACTGCTTCGGCTCTGAAAGCCTTAACAACATGAGCAGTGGGGATGTTTGGCATATGACACCACATCAGTTACGGAGAAATCCTCTCCCCTGGTCTTGACTGCACAATGGAGGCAGGAGGAGCATTGCTTTGCCCCACAAGCCTGCTCCCAGCACAGACACGGCCTCAGCTTTGAGCTGCTCCAAAGAGCTGGCCTCACCCTCACTATGCTTCCTTGATTCTACTTTCATTGCTTCTACCAATTCTGTTTTCAAGTCCCCAAGAAAATCTCCTTTTTTGAACCACGTTCATTAGCATTTTTTCAGTTCTTAAGATTTTTTGGTCACAAACCCTCAATAAGAATATTTTCAGCGAAATGATTTAAATTGTGTTAAATTTGCTTGTAAGTAGAAGCTGTATTCTTTTAGTATGACTTCTGTACTGCACAGGTATTTAAATAAATACATCTTCTTTCGCAGGTACGACTACTTTGTGACAAACACAGCAACAAAACACTGATTGCAGGTACTTTCTACCCTTTATGTTTTTGTAAAGAATCTCATTAACTCCAGATAATAATGGCACAAAGGAGTTTTCTAATGAAGACTTCCAGAACATGCTCACAGATTGCATTTTTGCTGTGTACAGCTGATCTGATTAGTGCTTATAATATAAATATTTTTCTGCCATTTCCTTGAGCGAAATACAGAAAATGTCTGAAATTAAAGTCAGCCTAAAAATAGTTTAAAATGTTCTTTTAGCCAGAGACAAATTTGATCTCTTAAACAATCACTGAGATACCTACCATGAAATTCTAAGCAGGTACTAAGACCCGTTGTCCTTACCAGAAGTAACGTAAACCAAGGTCAAAATAAGTCAGCTCCAGGTCTATACTTAATATCATTAAACATGCATTTTGCAACAGCAAGTCAGCTACTCAGAGGAATTATTTTGCCCCACAGTTGTTACTGCCAAGTTGCTGCAGTAATAAAGAGTTTTTGTCGCAAAATGGCGAAATGAATAATTGGTAACAGAAAAAAAAACAATTGGTTGAAAGCCTGGACAGTTTTTTCGGTCTCATGTTATAAAAGGGTAACCGTCACCCTCTGTTCATTGGACCCAATTATCGACAACTGAAATCTAGTTAGTGCTTTATATTGCAACTCCTAAATGGTACTTTTATTTACAAGCATTTTAAATAGAAATATTTTGATTTGGCTTTGTATCAGTGAAAAAAACCCAAACATAAAAACATTCTTTTAGAACGTATCTTTGGTGATTGTCTGAGACTGTGTCTGTCAATACAAAACTACACTTGCTTATCTATTCACGCAGGAAAAAGCAAAGATTTTCCCCTAAGATCCAATATACAGATTTATATATGCTTGATATGAATGTACTTTGGGGATAAAACAATTTTGTTAAAACTGCAGAAAACCCACAGCACAGTATTAAAGGTTAGACTACATAGTTTTAGCTTTAGGAAAATAGATGCATGTATGGGAAGATAAAGTAACAGTACTAACTGAACGCACATTTTCAAGATCTCACTGAAGAAAGGTCCTGCTAACGTGGTTGAAAAAAGAGACTTGCTCTCAAAAATATGGATGGGGTTTATTACAAAGACAAAAGTATTTCTTGAAAAAAAATCTGTAAGAAAAATGTATAGAAGAAATAGGATAGGTAAGATGAATAAACAGCAAGTCTAACAATGAAAAAGCACCGGTGTCTTGAATCATCAAGGCTCTCATTTGACCAGTTGGGATCTGAATTGCAATGAAGATCTTTCCTTTGCTCCATAGAAAAAGCATATACTTTTTATCAAGAGTCCATAAAATTTCAGCTAAAAAGCAAAGCTGCTTCTCATTGCAGAAGCATCAGAACACATTTAGGAAAATATTTTTAATCTGAAATTAATATCTCCCAAAATATTTTATTACATTCTTTTTGACTGAGAACTTGTCAAGTTTCTGCCCACAGAAAAATGTTAATATCAAACCACAAACCTCTAAAACTGAGAATACATAGTGGCAATCTTACAGACTCTCAACAGGTATTAGAAGGTGATGTTAAGCTATAAAAATAAAAAGCAGAGTCAGAGGTACTATATTTTATGTTACGCTGTTTCACAGTTTTGCATTACAAGGCAAGTTCATTCCACCTTGCAGTTTAAATCGTTTCACACAACTGCTGCTCTTTCATATACACTGTTAGTCTGTAACAGATGGCAAAACATTGATACTCTTCGTTAATAATGGGACAGCTCACGTAAGATGTTTCAAATATTTTCCATGAGCCTCTGGAAATGGTATGATTGCCATGGTTACCTGCCATGATTTAGGGATAGATAACGCACTATCGTATTCCGCGTTTGGTGCTGTTACCATCAACATAAAATGCTTCTGATGTTCTAACTATTATTTAGCACTTAGTTGACCTCCTATTACAGAATCACAGAATAATTAAGGCCGGAAAAGACCTCTGAGATCATCTAGTCCAGCCTATGACCTAACACCACAACATCGTTAGTACATGGGGAAAAAACCCAAAATAACAGAACAAAACTAAAACCCAAAACAGCTCAGGGCTCAATCCAGCTCAATTAAAATAAAAGGAAATATGTCTTTAGAATTTCAATGACAGCCTCTGATACCACATAGTGCATCCCATCCTAAATCAAGCTGGCAATAGTTCTATTCAATGATGAACTTGAAAACGCAGACATAAACTCAGATTATTCTAGTGTAGCCTAATATTTTCAACCAACTTGGTCAACCAGTCTTAGCAAAATTATCATATTGGTTTCTGTCTATTTACAAGACAACAAATTGTTAACCTCAAAATGAAGCTGGAATTCAGAAGCTGAAATGGGAGCTGAATCATTCTCACAGTTCTGTGATTAGAAAATAGCTAGATAGCAAGTATTAATTTTTACAGGCTAATTGACACCTTTACAAAGGTCACAATGAAACATGACTTGAACACACCTGTCCTGTAACTGCTGCAGTTTTGCAGAGGTACGGTTTCCAATATTCAATATACGAAATACTACCATATCATACACAAATAATCTCAAAATTACTGAAACCACAGGAGCTTAAAATTTCCATCACACTTGTCTTGCCGGTTTCCACCTGGCAGAATCAGACTAGTGTTACGCAACATAACAATACATACCCATGTGAAAATGCCATTTCTCCCATCCCACTGTGAGATTTTTTTGTACAATTACTGTTCAGTGGAACAAACAGGAATTTACGAGGATAAGATACAAAGAAGAAATCAAGGAACTGTCAGTTTTGAAAAGAAATCTATCTTTCTCTAAGCAGAGATTTACTACATAATTATCATTATTACTCTGTGTTTCTCTACTAAAATAGCTGACGCATTTTCATCTCCAACTATGGGTTCGTTTCAATGATACCAGAAATTAGGACTACTTTTAGAGCAAGTCGCTTGAAAAAGGCAGTGCTGCAAAACCATAAGCAGCAGACACGCTGAGGGTGAGCTATGGGTTATGTTAATGCCTTCAAGCTAGCACCACTTTATGCGGACAACTACAAGACTTTCATTAGTATGTCTAATTTTTCAAGACTGGAGCCATCTCCTGCAGTTCCATGCAGAGCTGCTCGGCACAGCCAACCTGTTCTGTAAGGAAACAGTTGATCAGCAGCAGTGCCAGCCTTCTCAGGTCACCAGATGAGCTGCAAGCTCAGTCTATGCCTTGCAAATATGGGGTTTATTCAAATGATAATATTTTTAAATTTAAGTATTTTTTTCATTTATTTTGAGTAAGAGGGTAGTTCAGGTATCACAGCTTTGTAGCTACTAGGGTTTACAGTCATACTAAGGGTTTGTCTGTGCTTTCTTAGTACCCTCTAAGCAAGTGCAGGGCACAAGCATGTCAACAGATACATAAACAACAGACAATCCCATGTTGAGAAATTCTTTCCCTGTGTAATAAAACTCTGTCAAACCACGTCTTGTACCTCTCTAAATTGGCTCAGGCATTTAGAGAATCTTGGAATCAAGTATGTTTCTTAAGATACCTGGCATTTTCCATTTAGCAGTATCATCCATCCAAAAGGCTAAACTTTCTTAAAACCCTCTTTGAGAAAAAAGTGTTAAAAGTGAATAAATATAGCAACAGGAAAAAAAAGAAAGCTTGAGAATAAAACTAAAACTGATCTCTTCTTAGTGCTGTGTTTAATGTCACTGTTAGAAAGAGAAATCAATTTGTAACGTTATGCTAACAAAATCCAGTGTCATCTAAATATTTTGTTATTTAATGACATAAATGCCAACCATGTGTCAATTTGTCAAAGGGTCAGGAATCAACTGTTCATTAAAAACCATCAACAGAAAGCTGCAGTCTACAGCAAGACCTCCAGGGCTTATCTTTTGCTCAGCTATTGAACAGGGAAATACTATTTCTGTTTCCTCCAGTGACCAAGTACTATCAGTCTACCCCATATTTTTATTCAGGAGAATCTGGAAACCATGACAACGGTTCATGAAATTAAGATCCATTTCTTCACGAGCCTATATTACAGTAATAGCTATCAACAATATTAGTTAAAATGTGTCTCAGTTCAGTGATTTCCCTCAACACTGCAGTTTTCTTTCTTAATTTCTTTCCTTTAGGAGCTTTGAAAACACCCTGAAGACTAATAAAGATCGACTCTAAATTAAAAAAAAAACCAATCAACAAACGAAACCCAACAACACCCCCCACAAGCCCTTCAGAAACGTGGTAAATACAGTGCTCACAGTATACAAGCTTAGACATACAAGCTTACACTGATGCTGCCCCTTAAAAATAAGGTAACAACTTGAAAGCAAACAAACCCCCTAAAACCCCCAGGCAAGACCCACACAAGCAGGTTAATGAATAACTACAATTTCTCTTCTACCCTCCTAGCAAGTGAGAGAAATTACTTTCAAAATTCCTCAAGAAGTTCAGTAACAACTGTTTCTCTACCACATTTCAGTCAATACTTTCCCCTCCCAGTAAAAACCTTCAAGCAGAACTTCTCCCTTGCCTGGATGGTTCCAGCAAGTCAGGAGGGGGACACTAAGAGAATGTGGCTGGGTGCAGACTGCCCCACAACTGCTGCAGGACGATGGCTACTGGGAGCCACACGACAGCCCAGATACCAGATACCACCCCCCGGCTGATCTCTCCCCTGACAGGTCACAGTGCTCTTGCTTGGTCTGCTGATGACCAGCAACATCTCAGCCATCTGAAGAAGACCTGCAAGAAGGCTCCTGCTTCTGGCTATTGTCTACACCTGTGGGCTAACAGGATCCAAATATGCTTATTTGAAATGTTTTAACTCTAGCAAGTAAAATTATGATTTTGGGGGGGAACAGAAAAGAAATCTTCATACGGGAGTTTACCATCCCAACTGCCAAATAGCAGCAGGACACGAGATGGTCTTTGAATTCTACTCCCACTCAAAAGACTAGATTCTCCTTTAATAGAAATCTATTTAGATACACTCCGATAGGACGACTCTGTTTTCTAAAATAAAAATTGAATGGATGAGGAACATGGATATCAAGTGTTCTTTATTTATGGCGCCTTCATGCAAAGATATTTTACAATGAGGAATCTCACAGAGCTNTTCTGTTACAATAACACAAGGGGTGGTGATTTTAACGTAAAAGAGGGGAGATTTAGACTAGATATAAGGAATAAATATTTTACAGTGAGGGTGGTGAGACACTGGCTCAGGTTGTCCAGAGAGGTGGTCAATGCCCCATCCCTCAAAATACTCCAGGACAGGCTGGACCGTGCTCTGAGCAACCTGCTCTAGTTGAAGATGTCCCTGCTCACTGCGGTGCGGTTGGACTAGGTGACATTTGAAGGTCCCCCTCCAACTCAAAACATTCTATGACTCTAGGATATTTGTAAACCGATATATTTTGTGGGAGAGATCAAATTAAGCATATTGATTGGTACAAAGACAGAGAACTGTGGGTAAAATTTCAAAATCAGAGAAAGGAGGCTCTAGTTTTATTTCTGTATTTAGTTGTGTCTGCTAAGGTCTCTCTGCAAGGATATGTATTAATCCAAGTAACTTCATAATTTAATGTAACCATCACAATAACAAAGAGATTTAGAAAATTATTTTTATATTTTTATTTTATACTTGGAGGCTACTAGAATACCTAAATGACGCATGAGTTGTTATAAAACTGCAATATTTTTATCTAGCAGTTGTCCAAGCCGCATGTAAATTACATGACTTTCTTTTTTTTCTCCCCAATAACGTCATGATGTAAAGCAACACCATCTGAACTGTTTCTATGGGCTCTATTTTCAATAATTTGTCAGAATAAACTGCTTCTCAACTATAGGATTACAAGGCAGCAGAAATAAAAACACCTCTTTTGACAGGCAAAATTTTGCTCCATAGATCCTAAATAGATCCTGTGTTGCTTCTTCCTAAACTACAACAACAGTTAATAGCAAATTTTTGCAACTTGAAAAGAAAATGACTCAATTCACTGTCTTAACAAAATTTTACACCAAATGAACACATTAATTCAGTGAGACATTCTGAAAAGAGATGGAGAAGCAGCAGCTGGCAAACTGTTTACCCTTTAAATTAAACCACAGAAAATGAACTTTACTCCTCTGCACTGTGCTACCTTTAACCTTCCTGCTGCTTCAGGTAACCCAGACAGTTCACACCACAGAACTTGAAGATGAAGTGTTTGCTATAATTTAATTGTCATATAAAAGCCAACCATTTCCTCCGGGCTTATTTCTCTTCTCTTGGATAGTGATATGACCAAAAAAAAAAAAAAAAAAAAAGGAAATTAAGAACTGAATTCTCTTTTCGAAGTGCTATATACATAAAACATCAACTGCAGTCCTTTCCAGTAGAAAACCCAGAGGATCAGGAGTCAAAATCTGAAATACTCTGCAGTCCCCCTGAGCGTGCAGGTGACAGTGTCAGAAAAGAGGTGTGCTGTGACTAGAAATCTTAATAATTATGCCAAGTCTGAGACTATTTCTATCTGTATGGTATTTCAATTAAGTTATCTATTTGAAAACTAGACTGTATTAACTTAAACCTAGTGGCTATTTAAAGCTCATATTACTTTGAGAATTGATCTTGCCAGTTATGAAGCAACATGTTAATTTAGAGGGGAAAGGTTTTTAATGGCCTTAGAATGCTATTAAAAAGTGTTATGGAATTAAGGTATACAGCTATACAGATAATATTAATGGAAGCGCCTTTCTGATTTGAACGCAATACAAATAGATTCCTTTCTTTTCTTCTAATCATACTGCAGCACAAGCATGTCTGTCAAATTTGTATTTGCTGCAGCTTTCTCCATAAACCCACAAGGCAAAATAATATGAAAATAATAACTTAATATTCCAGTTACCAGTCAATACCAGTCAATGTATTAGTTAAGTACACTAAGACAGTTGAAAATTAAAATCTACTCACTTGGAGGATCAAGAATAATATAGAACTTCAGCACGTGTATTACATCATCTAAAAATCTACAACTTGAGTTAATCACAGTAGGTGAGAGGGATGCATTTACTTCATCAAACTAGTACTTGGGCACAAAACAAGCTATGGCCAGCAGCAGCTCACAGACGGTTGCCTGGGCTGAAAACAAGGAATGATGTTGCTCTCAACATTTCCTTCTAGACATCAAACTTACATTCCTCTATTGTTTTTCTGATGTAGTTAAGGAGTCAGTACAAAGTCATTCTCCCAATCTCAGAAAAGTGCTGTGTATTCTTTTCATATGGGATCTCCGATGATTTAAAGTGAAGGGTATCGTGCAGCCAAGTCAGCACTCAGGGGTAAGTTACCTTATTCAATTTCTACACACTTCAGACAATCACTGAATTCACATCTTCAGTGCAAGCAAAGAACCATTTCTACATTTCTACTATGTCCTCTATTGGGACAATACCCTTGCAAGCGGACACTTAATTAGATATTTACTCAGTTTCTAAAGTCCGTTGTTTAAGAGTTATAATCCGCAGAAGTAGCAACCGAGATTTTAAGAACATTACAATATTCCAAAAAATCAGAGTTAAGTCCTGTAAATGTTCACATAGTGTTACTTAACCATTATTCTGAAAGCATCAATTCAAGAAGTGAGACAGCAACACAGAACCAGAAATGGTTCAGAAGCTAAATGTAAATGCTTCTCTCAAATGGAAAAAGAAACAAAAGCTATTATTTCTACGCAAAAGCACAAAGGAATCTCTTTGTCGTCAAGTATTATGATCATAGGAAGCTAGTCTTCAGGAGACTGGGCTCATGGAACCAAACCAGACCTTTGGACATTAGAAACTCAACATGAAGGCAGTAGTCACAAAGACTTAAACTGTGATAATGAAAGTATTAATTCAAAATATCCGAAATATCTGAAAGCTGGCCTAAAAGGCAGAAAATTATTTCATGCCAGAAAACCATAGTCTTAAATTGGTCTTGGTATAAACACCTACATATAAAATATGCAGCAAACCACAAACCAGGCTGATACATGAGGAATATGTTTTTAAATCACAAACCCGAACAGTTCAAGTGTTAAAAATACGGTTCAAATTTCTAAGTTTTTTTTTATACTGCAAATAATTTTATCTAAAAGTACAAAAATATACAGTGAGGATATGACATTTCTCTTATACACACAACAGAACAAGTATGTTTGTTTTTTTCACTCAAACAAAACATCGAAAAACTGAAGTAAGAACACTTATTATTGCAAGGGATACTTATAAACATGGTGACAACTATTTGCTACCAGCACTGAAAGATCATTAGTGGAAAATACACAGCAGGGGGACTATGAGGTATGAAACTTGACACACAGAGGCTTGCAAGTATTAGTGTTGCATTTTCCTTCATAATTAAATTATCTGTTCTGACTAGATTCAAAGCCACACCTATAAATCATTCTTCGAATCGCTTTACATTAGTTCTAACATACTATATTGAAATGTTTAAATTGATACACTGAATATAAGATTACCAACCTGAAAGACAAATAGACATTCTTCTTTGTATCTGCAAAAGGTTACTTGTCCAAAGCAGTACTCTTCTGTTTCTCTGTTCATTTTCTACTAGCGGGTTTTCTGTATATTAAATTTATGTTTCATCAAGAATTAAACCTAGTTTCTAATCCTACATACATAATTTGTTGAAATATCATGAACATGAATTGTTAAGGTAAATTGTCCCAATGTAAGGCAAACAAGCAAGGGGCAAAAATATGTCAAACACGTAATCATTAGAATGAATATTAGATTCTTAATATATTCTTCTATAATTGTTGAATATTTTCAGATTTCACTGCTACTCAATGACTATAATAATAAATACTTGATTTTCTCGCTTTTTAAAATCCTCATTTGGCTGAATTTCTGCTTTCTTTTCGCATTTGCTCTGCGTTCAACTCTGCAACTTTGCAATTGAACCTGATCACCTTGATTTTTAATGCAGCAAACAGAAAAATTATGCATACAGATTAATAGTTCTCTGCATTTTTTTCTACATTACTCTCTCTTCTACTCAAGTTTCCTCCTCAGAGCTCCAATATTTTGAATAGCAAAACGGTGCATTGTGTTCTGTGACTGCAGTAGTGGTTTTAGGGCACCCTGGAGAGCATGGTGTCCTCTTGCCTTGGAGGTTCCCTCAATAACTGAACACTAAACTTAGTGCAGGTATCAAGGGAGGTATCAGTTACACCAAAACCCTTTTTCAGCACCACTAGCAGTTAGAATAAGCGTATCACCTTCAGTAGCCTCACAGTACCAAAACCCAGCGTGTTGAAGATGCGCAATGAGTAACATCATTCAGGTACAGACCTGAAGGATATAAAAGAACACATCGCTCTTTTGCGAAAGCTGTAAAATAATCATTTTTAGCCAGTTACATGTGGAGGACTATGTTTTAACAATATGTCACTTGAGCAGCTAGTAACACCGAGGATTTTTCAAGGATACGAAAACCACAGATTGGCGTAAAATGAAGAGAGATACAATTGTCAGCAGAAGTTAGCTAATGAAACTAGCCTTTGAGGCGCTGATTTAATATTGTATTGACTAATCTAGAAATGGGAAAACAGCTGTAAAAACAGAATAACCAGTATCAGAGGGAAATAATTTCTACTGAAATCTAGCAGCATATCCAAAAGGGAACATGCTTTGGTAGCCACTAAAGTTAAAAAAGAAGCAGTATTAAAAAAGTAGTATCGACAGTATCTCTTCTAATGCCTATTACCAACCATCTGCGTGTGTAACATGCTGCACAAATCCTTCATCCTAAACTGAAAGTTCTACTGAATTCCAAGACAGACATTCCCACGTGAATTAATCTCACACCAAATTTTCAAACCTTCCCTTTACTTCAACTTGCTGTGGCATGGGACAGTGGGTCATCTCAAGGCCATTAACACATCTCAGTCAGTGATACAGGGCAACGCCTTCCAGGCGGTTACTATTTCTGCTGGATCTACAGGGTAATTGTTCCTGAAGCACAACCCATTGTACTTGACAAAACCTTGCAATAGTCCTAAATGCAACCCATGCTGCGACACGGTCCAGAAAATAGCACCCCAAAGAGGACAAACATCTGCCTAGGCAGTGTGCTGTGGTAATGAGCTCTTGTGCGGTAACTGAGGCAAAGCTCCTGCAGCGTCCATGTGAAAGTGCCACTTTGTGACTCGCAAGCCATTGCCAGCAGGTGGCCAGAAGCATAATCACTACTTAATTCCAACTATACGACTGGTTTACACCTCATCATAGGACTCTTTCAGGAATGCAATGGATGGCACCCAGTTCTTATTATAGAGAAAAGACCTTTTCAGAGATCTGATATGACGAAGTGATTGTGGCTTTTATGCATGGTTAAGGTAGAATTTTAGCCCAAAGCTAAAGCGTTGAAAGAATAAGCGATGCAAATTTTTTAATGAGTTGCTCAACTGTTAATTTCGTAGGCATCAATTGTGCAACTGAAATTGCTATTCAATTAGCATTTAAAGCAATTAAGGATGAAAGACTAGTAAAAAAAGCTTAAAAGAAGGCTTTTGTAATTTACTGAAGTGGCTGATACTCCATCACTTCAAAAAAGGAGAATTAGTTATGTAACAAAGAAGAAAATACTTTGTTTCTGTTACAAAAGTATCCACTAAAAATGAAATTAAAAATGTATGATGATCTAATATATGGAAGAAAAAAAGAAAGCCAAAAAGCTCTCATAAGTATTTTAATTTACTAGGTTGGTAGGCAATGAACAACTACACAAACTCTGGACTTTATGCCAAGCAAAAAGACCTACAGATATTATTGATAAATTCCATGTATATTCCCATCATCACCACCCCTCATGGTAGGATCATGAGCATTACTACTCATTTCATGTTGCACGTGCCAAGCTTACCAACTCATTTTTACGCAACACTTAAGAAATCATTTGGAGTCAGATCAGAGTTATCATCTTTAAACATTCACAAGCCACATTTGCTGACATCTGAATGCCACGAAGGAATTCTTTTTCCATGTGTTTTTGAAACTTTATATTACTTCATAGGAATCAGAAATGATGATTTTTCTATCATAGACGAAGCTGTGACAGAAATAATTAGCATGATTCTGGCATTTTAGCACTACATGTAATAATGTGGTCTTAGGCCACATAAAGTATCACGATGTTTTGAGTATTGCAGTCATTATGTCAGGTTTTGTTTGACGACTGCACCGATCACTATGGTTGGTGCTATTTAGATATTTGATGCAAGAACACAGTGATAGTAAGGTAAAAATAAAATAAAATAAAATAAATCCCACATAAAAGCTAACAAATCTGATCAACATTAAGAGGATGGATTTCAGCAGCCAGTGGTTTAGTCATAAGCACAAGTTTAGTCACAAGTCACATTTTTAGTCAAAAGTATGATTTAAATCTCAAATATTTTACTTGTGACAGTTAAATAAATTTTTCAAATCACTCCTACACTGTAAGGAAAAATTACTTTGTTTACTTGTTAATCCTTACTGGATTTCTGATGTATATTGCAATGCATTTAAGCTCTTGAACATTTTAAAGTACTGGTGATTAAGGATTAAAGTACGTGATAATACATATTTATTACCTTCATACTTCGATCTTTACTGTATTTCTTGCAAATTTCTTATATGGTAGCAAAATACAGAAATACCCATTTTCAAATGGGAGAACTAAAATACAACAACACAGATTACGGGAACTAAGTGCCCAAATGCCTTTAAGAAGCTGATTCAAAGACCATAAATTGGTTAATAGCACAGAAAATGTAAAGGCTTTAAACTGATACATTTTTTTAATTTATAGAAATATTGGATGAATTACTGACTAGTGTTAATTGCTGGCACTCATTGCAAGGAGTGCAGTAGAGATTACATTTTACATATACAGCTGTCCAGTACAGTTTGGGGGTTTTTGTGCATTCTCCTATTATGTCATCGATAATTCATTTCATATTTTCTTCTCAGTGAGTGGAAAAATCAATGCATTAACTACATTATCAGTCAATCTGCAGCTGATGATGGCAAAGTCTATATAAAAATAGCAAGTACTCTCTATCAGGTATAAAAAAACTTATGGCATTCACCTCATTTTATGTTTGTGTGAATAAGGTTTTTTCCCTAATTCTTACAGATACCATGAGCTCTTTCAAGTACCTTGTTTCCAATGGCCTTTTTTGGTGGAAAGTTGAAAGTCCTCACTTGCTGGTATTTATTCTGTAATTTATGGTGCAAGCTTCTGAACTCTGCATATCTTCGATAAACATTCCATTCATCATCCTTTATCCTAATATAAACCTGCAAAATACAGACAGGGAAGGAAATAATTTAAGGACAAACTAGTAAACTAATCTACCTCCTTTATTCTTGAAAAGCTTCATGGTTTAACACCTTCAGATTCACAACTCAATGGTACCAGAAGTTCCAGGCTCACACAGTTTTTCAACTTTGCAGCATCACAATTGTAAAACATAATTTTATCCACAGTATGAAACTTAATTTACTTTCTTTAAAAAAAAATTACATTGAAAACTAAACTAGAAATTTTATTGTTTGGAAAATAAACAGAGTTCATTCTTCCTGCTTGTATAGGACATTAAGTATAATTTAACACAGCTGTAGTTCTTGTGATTTTGTTTTTGCTTGCCACTCAATTATTTCATGAGCATTTTACCAATTATATGCTTAATAATCACTTTCTCTAGGAAAATTTCATGCAGAACTGAAATATACTTACAGACAGCTGAGATTTCATTCAGTGCTTCCTCTACAGAAATGACCCCACAGTTTAAAAGAGTGCTGAAACAGCACAATTCAGCAACTATAAACCAAACATCAAAACTCAAGATCCAGAGTGACCTTTTCTTTAGCTGCTTCTGTGGAATCTGCAGCTCATTCATTCTCATGTGTGTGTTTAATAATTTCAGTAATTTTGCATCACAAATTAAACTGGAAGAGTCCTGATGACGCTGCACTGCCTGGCTTCTCCAACAAACACCAGTAGCTTAGTAAGATGTAGGGCAATGATCAGAAGAATGCTTATGGAAGAAAGCAACACCAGCAACCACCACATGAAGACTGAGTAGTAACCTTGTTATTTTTGTGACTACTAGGTAAAAATGAGATTTGGATTTTGGTGTGGCCAGTTCCAACACTGAATTGTAGCTTTTCCTGATAACTGAAACATTAACATGATCGTCTTCCAGATTTGCCAATAATACTATAATTCCAGAATGAGCACATCTGAGAATAGAGGAGATTGTGTGAATACACACAATAAATTCACAATTGTGTGAATACAGGCTATTGTGTGAATTACAAATGCCTATATAAACAAAAATTCAACTAGTTTTGGTAACAAGAATTCAGATAGTGTAATGATGGGAGCTCTATAATAAGTCTGCAAGAAGTACCCAGATTTCTTTTTCGTTTTGAAAATAAAGTCAGGATAAAGATAATTAAACACCTACAGGACCATCTGTTTTAACAATTCAGTGCACCGCTGAAGGAAAATAAAGGGAAATATGAAATGCAAGCATTTTGCATAATTTCAATAAAATTGTTTAATGTAGCAAATACTGTATTAAATACTCTTTGTTCACCCAACTCTAACCTCTCTCTCTGCCACTTCAACCAGTACATTCTTTGAAATTTTGCGTATGCTCCCAAGATTCATGTTTCTGCTTCCCTACAGGGGACAGGGACGATAAAAAAGCTTAAATTATTTTTAACCAAGTTATTTAATATGGAAATGCTAATTTAACTGTACAGTTATCTTTGCACATGTGATTTGGTGATTCATGCAGTTCAATATTACCTGTTAAGCTGTAACCCATAGTTAACTAATTATGGAATCCAGTACATCCTAATTGCAATTTTTAAGGACTGCAAAAATACAGATTAATTTTTTAGATAAAACTGTTCGAGAATGTCTGTCTGTTCCTCTATTTACATAGATACTGATTTCTTTTCGATAGAATGAAAATAGAAGAAATGAGAATGCAACGTTTTGGAGCCCTGTGCCATCTTGAATTTATTGGCGATCATAGAATAGAGTACGAAAGACATACTAAAGCTCAAGATGTAGGACACATTTAAAGCACTATTATTTCAAAGAATG
>WEIS01048388.1:4702-22563 GCA_013389965.1 Todus mexicanus
GAAAGCTGTGCAAGTATGAGATGATAGCAAATCAGATGACTTTTGGGCTCGTTTTTGTGTGTAATTTGCATTGATGAATGGCTAGGATAACCTAGAGGAGCAAGATGAGCTAATGAAAGGATGATGTACTACACAAGTGAACTATTTTTTAGAAAGTGGCATCATCACTGTAAACAAGAGAAATGAGAACTATCACTCTGTGTTTAGTTATACAGTATCCTCATGATGGGCTGCAAGGCTGTTTAAAAAATGAACAAAGCGAAAGGCTCAGAAGGAAAATGCACATCTGCTTTTCTTCAAGGAAAAGATCTGCTTTTTAATAGAGCTGTGATGCTCATAAAACACTTAATGATGATCTCTAAATGCAAAAAGCCATGCTGTATACATGTGCTGTACCAGCCTGTATATAAGCAAGGCAGTGTTTCTGCTACTTGCTTCTAGCTTGAATTCCAACGTGGTACTGTTTCATCTCTACATAGCTTTCTGATATATGGTTAATATTATTTGAAAATGAACTTTACTATCTTCTGTATATCTGAAGTAAATAGCCCTAACTGTAATGCTTTAATCCAAAGTTCAGCAGTATACAGTTCATAAAGATTTGTGTTACTTTATCAAGGTAAAATCAAAAATTTGTAGTATAGTTGCAAATGATGGTTATTTGAAACAGCTGCTATACAGCTTCCAAATCCTTTCCCCTGCTGCTTTAATACAGAATTTCTTTACCGTTTTGCCACAAAATAACATTTTTTTTACTCTAGTAAAAATTCTGTCATTTTATACTCTTGTCCTACTAATGTCTGAAAAAAGGGCTGTTAATAAAATTCCTAGTCTTTGGGCTTGTTTATTGCCAATTGATTTTTTTTTTTTTTGAGGAAAGAGAATGGACTTTGTTAAGCTCATAGGCATTCATATGTTAAAGTTGCTTTTTGAGATTGTGACTGCTTGTTTGCTCATAATTTAGGATTAAACCTAAACATAGCAGGTAGTGATTATGTGAATGGCAGTGCTGAGTAGAGAGAAAAAAGAAGAGAGTATTTTGGTTTTATCTCTGTTTTCCATACGCCAGCAGTCACGGAGAGGGAACGTTTGCAGCTCAAGTGCTCAGGGTTATCCCTGGGTTGGAATGGTGTGGGGGATGTTTGCAACACTGTATCTGCAGAGTTATCATGATCCTTCTGTTAGTCTGAGACCTAAGAACAAAAAGGGAAGTTGGTTTCTAAAATCTCAAATTTATAACATGATGCTGCACTTCTACTTCACTTCAGATCCCTACGGTGTTCCTGACTTCTTAAGCTGGGCTTCACTGAAGGGAATTGGGAAAAAGATGTACTTCAGTTTACACTGAAAATTAGCTTAGTATCACAGTGGTCACTACTAACTCCTTAAGCCTTCTCCCCCTCCTTCCCAAGCGGGAGGAACCAGCCCTCCAGAGTGGCAGGAATGGTGGAGGAAAGGCAGTGTCAGCTGTAGGACTCAGTACTCCTGGGCAGCCACCATAGCTCCTAGCTTCTGATAAGTAACTGTGCATTTTTTCTGCTTTCCACTGCTGAAGCAGCGAGTAGTACTTGGTTAATTAAATGGATATAACAGTACGTATATGCTTTTCTAAGTTTTCATGCCTAATATGAAAACATTTTATTAGATTTATTTCATGTAGCTACTAGCTGTGTGTGTGACGTATTTTATCAAGCGGAGGTTGGAAATATTTGTGTGCATCTATTTAAAATTTTAAATAAATGGCACTCCTTGCCTGTCATTATGTGTGTGCACTGAGAACTAAATCTTCAGGCATTAGAAACAATCCCAAAGTTCTTCAGTTAGTTAAATAATGACAAAGTAAGAAAATATTTTTTTTTTAAATGTAGACCTTATATGCTGTTACTTCATACATATAGGTAGTTTCTGTTAGGTAACAGAAGTAGGAGTGTGTGTCATTGTACACAGGTGATTGCGGAGCTGAAGGTACACTAGCTCTATTTGCTAGAGCTTGTAAAAACAAACAAAAAGGTTGCATTTGATTATTGTAAATTGGAAGCATCTTCCTAGTGGGAACAGTTTCTGGTCTTTGAAATCAGCACGTATCATCCAGCCTTTATTTATTTATTAGTAGCAGGTCCAGTACTTGTATGACTGAGAGGGGGATGGCAGTAGTAGCTGTGTGTGTATAATTCTATGACTTTATGAGGACAATTTCAAATATCCTTTTGTTTTGTTCAGATAAAGTTGAGATAAAGTGGTATGATACTTAAGAGAACAGAAAGTGTCGATTTCATTTGCTTTTTTTCTTGGCGTGATGGTTTTCTTTTTTTGAGAGACAAAGAAGATCTTTCTATCCCAGTTTACCTCTCAGCAAAATGACTATTCTGATACTTACTGCCCAGGGATGAACTTTATAGTTGATTTCAAAGACCCTGAGATTAATGGGTAGAAGACAGATGATAATTAAATTGTCATCCAGATATTTTTCCCTTTCTGCTTCTTATTGCACTATAAAAATTTTAAATGAGATATTTAATGCATCTAGTTGTTGTTTTTATTGTTTTATCATTCACAAAATTGTTTTGGTTTCCTTGCTAGAAGTCTTGCCTCAGAGTAGAGAGGAATGTAAGCTGTGTAATCTGATAGCAATTAAATATTTGAGTTTTCAGTAAACTGTTTGTGAAATACAGGCAGTGTTTTGAATTCCAAGATACTTGTTAGTGAGAAATTGACTTAGAAGATGCTTTAAAATTCCCTCTGCATAGCATGGGATGTGGGATATTACCAGTTTACCCACAATTTGAGCCGAAGTGCTCTGGCTTTGTCATGAAGAACATATTCTCCTCATTCCTCATGAGTCTTTTAACAGTGACTTTGTGACTTCCCATTCCCTCTTTGTGTGGAATCAACATGGTAGGTGTGGTGGCCTAACCCTAGTCCTGTCCACCGCAGAAAAAGGTTATGTCTTCTCACTAGACCATGTTATGAATCATGGTATTGCTGCTGCTGCCATAAGCTTCTGCAAAGAGGTCTTAGTTGTTATTTAGCAGTTAAAATATCAACCAGAGTCATGCCATGTTGCTTAGTTTCTGGTCCTCCCTTTTCATCTCTTCATAGCTGACTGGATCCTGTTGTCCTAAATTAAACTTTCACCAAGGTATTGGTTAGATGCAGCACCTGGACAGCAAGCTTGACTTGTGGTTCTCCTGAAAATCCACTTTGTTCTCATATTTTCCCCAATATTATGATGAAAGAATTTCATAAATATTGTTAGAAAGTACAGATGAGAATATATTCTTCCCCATGAATAATGTTCTGCATATTGTATGACTGAGAGAGTTTCTTAGCACTTGTCAGGAGATTTCAACTGATTTGATTCCGCTGAGGATTGATTCTTCATGTGCTTGGGGAAGTACTTGAAGAGAAATGGGAAACAGAGCGCGGAGATATCAATAAGCAATTATTTCACAGAAAGCAGTCACAAGTCGAGGCTTTCAAGTGTTAAATCTTGTGAAGCATGGTAGCTATTTAAAGCCTTTTTGACCAAGTAAAAGAAGCAGCTGTTAGGAATTTTCCCCTGCCTTTCTAGTTTTCTCCAAACATAAAAATCTCCAGGATGGTGTGCCCAAAGTGGAAAATGCTCTCTGAATTACCACAGGGTTAGGGTAGGGCCGGCTGCTAGATGAATGTTAACTCCTCTCCTTTCCCAAAGGGGAGAGAAAGGGAATAAGCAAAGGAGACATACAGGTTAGAAAAGAAAACTAAATGGCTTTAATAAAAATAATAATAAAATCGAATATAAAACATATATACAAACCCAGTATTGATTCCAATTCCTCTGATGGTGATTACATCACCATTGCCAGTGGTGCTGTGGAGTAGGCACTGGGGAGATCCCAGGCTGGACTCAGGGGCAGACAGGAATCATATTCAGGAGCCAGATTCTGGAACTGGATTCAGGAACATGTGGATCAGGATTAAGGGCAGTATAGACAGTCTTCCTTGGATGCCAGCCATTGTAGAAGAGATCTTCACCCTCATGATCCCTCAACTTTATACCGAATATGATGTATATGGGATGGAACACCTTGTTAATCAGTTTACGGTCACCTGTTGTGTCCACTCTTCCCTGCAGGTGTGACCTTTTACTTTCTTCACCCTCCAATATGGCACACAAGATTTAGCAGTGACCTCTGCCTGCACATGAGCAAGTGTAAGCATGACCCTTTCTGCACATTGATCCTTCATGGTAACTCTAAACATTGTGCATTATCACTGCTAGAAGCAGACACTGCAAAAATATTCCGTCAAGTTCAGAGAGTGCAGTAACTTAGAAGAAAATTAGCTTAAAGTAAAATCACTGAAGAGAATTAGTTCTGTTCTAGCTCAAACCAGGACACTAGCACTAAGAAAACAGCTAAAAGGCTTAGATTCATGAAGATGGCCTGGCTTAACTCTCAGATTTGATATCGTATTTGCATGTTGGCAAGCAGAAAAGTAAACAACATGTAACTTGTAAACTTAGAAATTAATTAATGGAATTGAAGTAATTGAGAGAATATGAATGTAAAATTCCAAGATGCTGTTTTTATTGCACCCTATACAAAGCAAACTGTAGTAAAAGTAAGTTATTCTGCAGTGTAGAGAAGTATGCATTATTAGTACATTAATATTTGTATTTATGGGAGCTTTTAATGGTTTATATGGCAATTGAGACATTAGAAAAAAAATCCTAGAGACTGCCAAGAATCACAAAGGACAACAAATCTGTTAGGGTATAAAGTCTAATGCAGTGTAGTTCTAGAATATCCCGAAGAACAGGCAAAAGCCATATTGGTGTGGATGTGACACTCTGCCAGTGTTGCCTGTGCAATGTACGTAGTTTCTGGGGAAAAACAAACCAAACCGCAACCAACAATAAAAACACACAGGCAAAAAAACCCCAGCAAGGCAGACTGAGCCATAACTCTGTGTAAGCTTTTACTGGCATAGAGCCTGTAGAAGGCCCTAGCAGTGGATGCCAGACGCATTGCCCTCTGTCAGCCATCTAGAGCCCTTCTTGAAGTCGTTGTGTCCGAAGTGCTAGCTGGTGGCAGATGAGTTACTTAGGCCTACGTGTAATGTGGTGGTGACATTGCTTGTAGTAGCTGAACTGGTATTTCTGGGAGAGATCAGGATCAGTCTGATTCAAGGAGGCATAATTTCAGTTATGCAACACTGGCATTTGTGATCGAGAGCCAGGGAGAAAATAGAATTAACTCTGTTTATTTCTCTAGGCATGGGAGTGTACAGGAATATAATTTTGATGGGAATGAATGGTTAATGCAATGTAATTAAATAACCTCCAACACTTACAATGTAAGGCTACTGACAGTCATAGTGCAATGGCAGTGCTATTATGTGAGTATATAGCAAAGTATGGACAGGTAATCCTAAATACTTACTGAGTCAGTTGAAGATGAAATGAAAAATTTGAGTGTAAAAGTGAAGGAGAGGGAGAGAAAAGAGCAAAATGAAGCATCTGGATTAAAGACTTGGGTAACAGCAAGTCACATAGTTCGATCAATATTCATTAGGCAACTGAATGGGTGCAACTCTTCCAAAAAGCAAAAACACCACAACAAACAAAAAGAAAATATAAACAAATAAAATTCCTATTCATTGATTGATTCATTGATTTATTGGAAAAAATCTCATGCTTCATACCAAATGCTGTCAGTAGTCTAATAAGGCTACAGGAAATATGATCTGTGTTTTTAAACCATTAATAATTTCCTTAGGCTTTTTCCAGAAGACCATTGTAAAAATGCTGTAGAATAATTCTACGGAAGTTAAATACATTTTTCTAGAAAAAAGATGGTGTACTTTCTAAGCAATCTTTAAAGCTAGCCTCTAGGAATCTGTGAAGAATGTATCCCAAGGAAATATTCTTTGGGTTCAGTAATCCAATAAATGTTTATACGCGTTATGTATGCACATACCCAAAAATGCAGTCTTTGTTTCCCAGAAGGAAACTATGTTTTTGTTGTGACTGTGGATATGATGTTACCGCACTTGTGATGGGTTCACCCTGGCTGGACACCAGGTGCCAATCAAAGCCACTCTCTCTCCCCTACTTGGCTGGACAGGGGAGAGAAAAATGTAATGGAAGGCTCATGGGTTAACATAAGGACAGGGAGAGATCATTCAGCAATTGCTGTCACAGGCAAAACAGATTTGACTTGGGAAAACTAGTTTAATTTATGACCATCAAATCACAGTGAGATAATAAGAAATAAAGCCTGAATTTTAAGACCTTCCCCCATCCCTCTCTTCTTCCTGGGATTAACTTCACTCCCAATATTCTTTACCTCTTCCCCCCTGCCATGCAGGGGATGAGGAATGGGGGTTGTGGTCAGTTCATCACATGTTGTCACTGATACTCCTTCCTCATCTGGAGGAGGACACCTCACACTGTTTCCCTGCTCTCACGTGGGGTTCCTTCCACGAGGTGCAGTCCTTGAGGAACAGAGTGCTCCAGTGTGTGTCCTCCACGGAGTCATGAGTCCTACAAGCAAGTTGCTTTGGGCTTCTCTCTCTCCGTGAGACTACAAGTCCTGCCAGCAGCCTGCTCCAGTGTGGGCTTCTCATGGGGTCACAGCCTCCTCCAGGTATCCACCTGCTCTGGTGTGGCGTTCTCCATAGGATGCAGGTGGATATCTGCTCCTCTGTTAGCCTGTCTCACCATGGGCTGCAGGAAAATCTTTGCTCCAGTGCCTGGAACACCTCCTCCCCCTCCTTCACTGAGCTTGATGTCTGCAAAGTTGTTTCTCTCGCATATTCTCATTCCTCTCTCTGACTGCAGTTACTGTTGCACCCTTTTCTTTCCCCCTTTTTAAATGCATTATCCCAGAGATGCTGCCACTATTGCTGATGGATTCAGCTTTGGCCAGTGGATATGCATATTTTTGGATATGTCTTGGAGATGGCTGGTGTTGGCTCTTTTGGACATAGGGGAAGCTTCTAGCAGCTTCTTGCAGAAGCCATCCCTGTAGCCCCCATTGCTACCAAAACATTGCCACACAAACCCCATACGCCACTGCAAATAATGGTAAATCCAACAAGGAGCTTTGCTAGATTTTTACAATCTTTGTTTTTATATATGTGTATCTTCGACATTGTATAATANAATCAAAGCCACTCTCTCTCCCCTACTTGGCTGGACAGGGGAGAGAAAAATGTAATGGAAGGCTCATGGGTTAACATAAGGACAGGGAGAGATCATTCAGCAATTGCTGTCACAGGCAAAACAGATTTGACTTGGGAAAACTAGTTTAATTTATGACCATCAAATCACAGTGAGATAATAAGAAATAAAGCCTGAATTTTAAGACCTTCCCCCATCCCTCTCTTCTTCCTGGGATTAACTTCACTCCCAATATTCTTTACCTCTTCCCCCCTGCCATGCAGGGGATGAGGAATGGGGGTTGTGGTCAGTTCATCACATGTTGTCACTGATACTCCTTCCTCATCTGGAGGAGGACACCTCACACTGTTTCCCTGCTCTCACGTGGGGTTCCTTCCACGAGGTGCAGTCCTTGAGGAACAGAGTGCTCCAGTGTGTGTCCTCCACGGAGTCATGAGTCCTACAAGCAAGTTGCTTTGGGCTTCTCTCTCTCCGTGAGACTACAAGTCCTGCCAGCAGCCTGCTCCAGTGTGGGCTTCTCATGGGGTCACAGCCTCCTCCAGGTATCCACCTGCTCTGGTGTGGCGTTCTCCATAGGATGCAGGTGGATATCTGCTCCTCTGTTAGCCTGTCTCACCATGGGCTGCAGGAAAATCTTTGCTCCAGTGCCTGGAACACCTCCTCCCCCTCCTTCACTGAGCTTGATGTCTGCAAAGTTGTTTCTCTCGCATATTCTCATTCCTCTCTCTGACTGCAGTTACTGTTGCACCCTTTTCTTTCCCCCTTTTTAAATGCATTATCCCAGAGATGCTGCCACTATTGCTGATGGATTCAGCTTTGGCCAGTGGATATGCATATTTTTGGATATGTCTTGGAGATGGCTGGTGTTGGCTCTTTTGGACATAGGGGAAGCTTCTAGCAGCTTCTTGCAGAAGCCATCCCTGTAGCCCCCATTGCTACCAAAACATTGCCACACAAACCCCATACGCCACTGCAAATAATGGTAAATCCAACAAGGAGCTTTGCTAGATTTTTACAATCTTTGTTTTTATATATGTGTATCTTCGACATTGTATAATATAGAGGAATGTCTTGTGGGAAAGGTCATTCAGCTTTTTGCTTGTAATTAGCGATGTTGGTAGGAAATCTTTGTGAAATTATACCGTATGTCACTTTCTAACATACACTTTCCTTTTAGTAGTGTACAACAGCATTTGACCCTGCCTAATGTTTTTCTCCTGTTGTAGTGCCTGAGAGAGAGAAAAAACATTTGCTAGCTTTCTACCCTATAACTAAATTAATAGACTCAGGGACCAATTCATTAAAATTTTATATCTGATTTGTTTGGGTCATAGCTCTGTTATAACTTGTTATAAATATCTTATATTCCTTAATATTGCATAGTCTATTAACATAACAGACATTAACAACAATAGCCCATCTGGAGCTAGAGGGAAAAAGCCATAATCATTTACCTTGCCTGCTGAAAAATGACATAAAAACCTTATGTGTTGCAAAAGTGATTTGACCCCTCTCACATGTAATCAAGAAAATTCTAAATAATTAAATGGCCTTGAGAGGATCAATAGAAACTGTCCACATTCCTCCCTTAATGATCTAATCCTTTTATTTACCCATTCAGAAATTCACTGAATGGTAGACTAGGTTAAGGCCTCTTTTTTTCAGATTCTTTCATAGGATATCTTGAACCATCTTTCCTGCTTTATGTCAAGATTAAGGTAAACCTGAATCTTCACCTTTTCAATAGAAATTATTTCATGCATTATTTCTAAAGGTACTGACTCTGACTCAGGACCTGTGAAAATGCTGAACTGGGGGAGTGCGCTGCTTTATTCCTTCCATTTCATTTTGTCAGGAGGAAGGGCAGGAATAGGACTGAAACACTTAATGTGTAATTCCTTCATGGTTGATCAAATGTACATTTTGCTTTTTCTAATGCTTTTCTTTACTCGTTCCATGTTTTTTCTTCATTTGTTCTGAGCTTCTCCCTGGCGTCCAGTGATAGGACGTATGGGAATGGTTCAAAGCTGTGCCTGGGGAGTTTAAGACTTGACATTAGGAAGTATTTCTTTACCAAGAAAGTCTTCAAACACTGGAACAGGTTTCCTAAAGAGGTGGTTAATGCCTCAAGCCTTCCAGAAGCTTTCAGACAGTGCCCTTAATAATGTGCTTTAACTTTTTTGGTCAGCGCTGAACTGGTCAGACAATTGGAGTAAATGATCACTGCAGGTCCCATCCAACTGTAATATTGTGTTCTCTTCTAACACGTTTTTTAAAGAGAGGAAAAGCAGTCACTCTGGGAATAGAAAGGCAATGTTTGCGTAAAACAAAAAAGGAAGTCCTCGTGGAGAAAAGGATCAGACATGAACTAGCATTACTAGAAGAGATATCAAACACTGATCTTGAAAACAATTGCATACAGACTCTGATGGACATATCAAGGGAGAAATACAGATGATTTTCCTGAACCAGAAGAGACCATTTGTAGGGAAGGCTTATCAATTACAGAAAAGTAAAGAAAGAAGTTGTGTCCTGATAGTAGAGTAGTTTTTCATGGTAGAGTAGTTTCTCACGGTTGAGTCCAAATTGCTGGGTTTCAAATCTGTGAGCTAAAGGATGATACTGCTTATCTCTTTCTACTCAAAGTGAGCTCCCCTGAACATACTTGGGCCACAAGTCTTTCTTTACCTGACTGATGGGTCCAGATATGCCTGCGTTCATATGCTTGAGCAACCCATGAAAATTGTTCTGTCGACCGAGTAGTATTTACGTAAAGGCCGAAGTGAAAAACCTAACAAATGCTGGAATCTCATGTTGATTGATTGACTGGGATTCTTTGAAAGTTCATAGTATATAAATTATAGTTTACGCAACAAGTTGTGGCTAATGCTGCTGGAATGGGTGTAAATGACATACCGCTAATTTTGTTTCTCCTGTCCTTTGAAACTAATTCAGATCTCTCATTCCCAGTGGTAAACAGAAGTGGGATATATATGGTTGTTGACTAGGAGAGTGCGTGTGTGTTCATAAAAAGGAGGGCTGCTTTTGATCTTTGCATTTGCATGCTAAACTAGGCATATTGTAGCCCTCGCATTTTGGACTTTGATCAGCAAGCTAAATATAGGAGAGAAAAGCTGAACAAAATTGAAGAACAAAAGCTAGTGAAGGTTGCCAAAACACTACACGTCACTCATCTGCTACTAAATATCTAAGTTGTTGTCCTGCTATGACTTAGAACAGAATTAATTCTGTTCAGTGATTTTATTTCTCATCTCAGTCATCTAAGTAACTGCACTTCCTGAAGTTCATGGTATATTTTTGCAGACAGTTTCTGCTCTGCTTCTAGCAGTGATAATGCTTGATGTNATCAACCCTGAAACTTGACCTCAAAAACCAAATGTCAAGGTTTTCTTGATGGTTGCGGAAGAGAGAGCTGATAGGATCTGCCCAGCTCAGGAAGCCCCCAGTTAACAGAGGACTGTCAATAATTGTCAAAATGTCAGAAACAAATTTAAATATCTACAGTTTCACAAGAGAGGGGGAGAAAAAAAAAAGATAGCAGCTCATTTTGTTCCTTTAGTAAATTGAGAAAATTGGGAGGAGGAAGCTTGCATCTCCAATCTTTGAAATATATTTAGAAACTAGTGAAATATTTCTCTAGAATAATGTGTTTCTTGATTGTAGTTACGAGGGTTTGTCCATTTTGTTATTAATCAATGATAATCTTTTGTCTTTAGGCCAAGGGCAAGAGTTCCTTGTTGTTCTAATCAGAAAATACTCTAAAGTTTGTAGTGGCATGTCATTAATATTTATGCTGCACAGGTAATAGAGTAAATATTAGAGCTATGAATTATTGAAAATGAAAGGAAAGTGATGAAATACCATTTGTTATTTTGGTTGTTGTGTAGTTTTGCATGTTTGTGAGAAATGAGGGACCCTTGGAAGAGGGCATCACTTTAAGTACTGCTTATGACTTCTGCATCAATGGGAATTTTCATTGTCAGATGATAGGGATGTTTAAAAATAATTTTAAGTGCAATTCTTACGATGAATTGTAGAACAAGAAGTCACGGCCATAATTTATTACAGCTATTTCAGAGAGGATGCAGAAGTGCCCTCTACAAACGACTACCCTCCCAAGGAAATGTTGGTTCCCAAAGTACTGTCAGTCTGTACCGTGATTTCCTGTGTGACATAGGACAAGAGCTTCACCCACGCTTCTCCCAACTGTTCCATGGTCAATGATGCCGTGTTTGCAACAGGCTTTCTGGATCATCATTCTTGAACTTTTGTTCATGGAGCTGGTCAGTGGACATAAGTCTTTGATAAGATTTATGTAGGTTTTTCTCTTAACTTTGGGGGAGGCTTGTAAGAAAATTAAGTACGTGCGAATTTGGAGAGTTATGCAGGTGGAGTTTGTGTCTGCTTGAGCACAAAACAGGGAATTGACAAAGGAGTTTCTTTGCAGAACTGCTACCACCCCTCTGCCCCCAAAAAGGTTTGTGGCAGTTCACAGCTAGTACTGTATTTAGTAGAGTGAACAAGACGAGTCAGCAAGGTCGATAGGTAAGTAGAAAGCGGGTGAGACAAAGGCTTCCACTGGCTGTTAGACTTCTGACCTGTATATGCACCAACAAGAGAGAGGTGCTCTGTGGGGCAGAGCTAGGACTAGTGGCTGAGGGGTACTAGTAGATAACTGTCCCATCCTGGGAGAGGTGAAACATGTTTCTGACAATCGTGTGCCTTGCTGCTGTCACAGAGCCAGGTTGGAGACCTGTACTCCTGTGGGAGCAGGAGAGGGGTTTCTTACTTGAGGTTGTGACTTAGCTGTCTGTCAGCCTGCTGCCCTAAGCAACTTTAACGCTTTTCTTATAACTGTGTGCTGGTTAGTATTTTTCACTATCTTTTAGAGGGCCTGGGTAGCACTTCTTTATGAATACATAGAAATAGGCTAATGTATTCCAGTGCAGCATTCACTAGTAATATTGCTAGATCAGCCAGGGAGATTACTTAATGGTAAGGACAGGCAATTCTGCAGTGATCCATGCAAAAAGTTACCTAGTGGTATCCAAAATGACTGCTAAAGACACAGCACTTGGCAACAGGTAGCAGGGTGTGGGGTCAAAGTGACCTGAGCTGCTTTCTGAGTTATGCATATCTATCTTTATCATGTTTCTTTGTTCACTTTCTGTGGTACTTACTAGTTAAACCCGACCATGCAGGACTGAGCACTATAGGAAAGACTGAGTCAAATCTAATAAAGCTGTTTTCTCTTCTAAAGCTTGTAAGCTGTAAAGATGTGAAGAGAATCCCTATGCTGTGGCGCTGGCTTCTAGGGGAGTTCAAAGGAAATCTGACCTGAAGAACTGAATCCTGCATCACCTGAATAGAATGATTGTGCTTCTGAGGTAGACCAGGCTGGTGGCAGCGTAGCAATTAAGTTCCGGGGTCACGATTAAGGACTTGTGTTAATTAAAAAAGTACATCAATTCAGGGTTGAGGAAATTGTTTAGGTCTGAGGGAAATTGCCAAGGACTCCAAGCAATGAGGCAGAGGCCAGCAGGCAATGCTGGAGCTGGTCAAGCAGGCCAACCAGGGACAAGCTGTATTTCAGAGAGGATAGAGGACAGGATGAAGAAAATGTAAGAGGAATCAGTGCTGAGCAGGTGGGAAGCAGGATCAAGGGCCATAGCCAGAAATCAAGGTGTGAAGCATGATATTGAGGCAGACTGTAAATTCCCAGAAGGTTGTTTGTACAGACAGCTTTTTGATGTCTCCTGTCATTAGCAGGTCTTTGTTTTCTGTTATCTCTGTTGCTATTGACCAGTGACCAGAGGAGCATCACTCCAGCTGGGTAGCAAGTTTGTTTTATGCTTTTATTTTTGACATTGGCTTGAGTGTGACAGGATCTGCAGTCCTGCTTGCCTCAGTGGTTTTGTACTGTCTACTGAGTTTGCAGTTCTTTATCAGACAGGCAATGAAACTGTTTACCAGAAATTTACATTCTGACCAACCACGCTGCCTGGACTGCGGAGGTCTAGAGGCATATTCCTCCTTGGCCTGTTAGGCTGGTGTCTGTCTCACCTTTGCTCCTTTGCATCAAGTCTCTCTGATTGCTTGAGGATGGAGAGGCTGTGATTTTGCTGACTGTGCTGCTTTGGTTCAGCTGTGAAGCAGTTACTTATAATTGGTGCCAAGGAGTAGCAATCAACTGGAAAAAATACACTGGGAAAAGTTGATTTTTTATTTTTTTTAATTTTTTTTTTTTTTTAAATGTCTGTGAGCTGAGGCTTGAAATGAAAATGTGGGTGGAAGGAAAGAAGCCATAGTCTGGTTTCTGTGGTTTGTAGTGAAAATCTGCTTCTGGAATGGTGAATAAAAAGGAAATCATAATTAGCACATATGCTGGTTGTGCCCAGTTCTCAATGTTACTTTTTATTCCAAAGGAGAACGTAGAGTATGCAAAAGTACAAAATTTCCAGTTTCAGAAGAAGGTCATGAGAGTTGCTCAGGTTAAAGGGAGAGTTCATGGAGGAAAAAAACCACAAAAAACAAAACTAAAAGACTCTGACAATGACAAAAAATTAATAGTTCAGTGTTTCAGATGTCTGTGGGGAAAAAATAGTTTCCAAATGCTAACAGAGATGGACATTTAATTACTCTCTATAATTATGTGTTCCTCACTGGTGGATCTCAGGGTGATTTTCACAGAGTGTGGTAGGGTTTTTTTGATCACAAACTGTTTACTACTAGAATTTTGTGCTTTTAAAACTGATGTTGACTGTTCTACTCTTAAAATCAGCGAAGTAAATTCTGATTTCAGCTACTTTCAAATATTCAGGAGGCAAGACAGAACACTGTAGATATACTGCAAGGCCACAGGCAATAGAGGTCATTATTTGGATTTTGCCAACAAATTTATTTATTTTTTTAAAGCAAGCCTATTTTGTCTGAAAGACTCAATTATTGTAAAAATTTGACTTACATTTAAATAGAGCAAGTCTCTTACAATTTGAGTTTAAACTACTTAAATAAAAATTATAGTGATGAGAATGATATGCCAAGCTCACCCCCTGGCTTTTGCACCTCATCTGATCTGGTTAGTGTTTCTGTGAAAGTTCATCCTTTCCCAAGCATTTTCATTTTTCATTTATGTCTTAGGAGTAATAAAGATTAGAGTTAAAGGTTGGACTGGATGATCTTTTAGATCTTTTCCAACCTAGGCGCTACTGTGATACTATGATTTTATTTTTATAGAGGATGAGTTGCTTCTGCTACTGCTGTTGTTTTATATATGTATTATGTATGTATTAATGAAAGTGCTATGAAAACCAGACTTAAATAAGTTGAAGATTGATAAAACTACATTTCCCTCAAAGAAATGGTATATCCAATTTTTTTGCATCAGTATGTGTGAACGTGGAACTTGCACACTTGTAAACAGGTTTTGGCTCTTAAATTGCATGTAATCAGGAAAATGGAATGTATATGTTATACCTAAACACTTTTTGATAGTGATGTTAACAAAAGGGCCAATGGAAACAAGTATTTCTTAGCTCTTGGCCACTGAATTTGTTGTAGACTTGAACCTGAATGAGATAGTGGCACAGTCACCTCAGAAATACCTGATGTTTCAAATACGAATCCCTATTTTAGGTTTTTTAGGAAAGCCAGGTAAAGAGTTAACACTGATTCACTTCTTTCTCTCTGGTTACACAAATAGGTAGTGAAACTTTGTGTGGAAACTGGTAGAGGTTTGTAACAGCGTAATTGCTTTGTTGGAGGGAGTGAACCTGAGACCTCTCCCTCCATAGCTCAGACCTCTGCTGCTGAGCCGAAGGGCTGATCTGCTGGCTGCGAGCAGTGATGAGCGGCTGTTCTCTTTGGGTCAGTCTCAGTAGGAGACAGGAACACAATGTGTTAGCGTTTAAAGGAGTTCCTTTTAGAATTTTTGCTTTTTGGAAATAGGAATTATGTAAGTCAGCTACAGAGAGGCTCTCTGCTTAGCTGCAGCCAGCGTCATGCTGGTCACATGGAGCCAATTAGTCTTCCAGACGTCTAACCATGAAACTTATACTGGTGGCTTTTTGCAACAGCCACAGCATTCAACCTGAAAGGGGGTGGGGAGGGTAGGGGGAAGTGAAATAATTAGCCTCCAGAAATGTGTACTATTCCAGATAGTGCTCAAAATTACATTTCTGATTTTAATGAAAGGTACTCTGGCTCAATAAAATTTAGAGCAAAGCCCTGCTGGTTCAAATTATTAGTACACACCTTAGACCTGGTGAGTTTCATATAGTTTCATGTGGCTCTTTGAACATTTTGCACAGCTTTAGTTCAACTCTATTGCCCTCCATGCAAGAACCCTTTTATAGACTTACGTAGAGGTGAAATTAACTCCTAAGGAAGAGTATTAATGGATTGGGATTTCTCATAATCTTCCTTGGAGATCGGGATATTTTCCAAAACAGCAGTATGCTTTTGAGTGGAAAAAAAAAATTATAGATCTGGAGTCCTTCTGGCTTAATTTAAGAACAGTGATATTTTAATGAAATGAAACACTACCAGGTCAGGAGCATTACTGTTGTGTGTCGGTTACAGTGGAGTGTATTGAGGAAAGTAGTTCTGGCTGTCCAGGTAGCAATTAGCTTGCCCCCAATTACATTTTATCTTTTTTGAGTTTCGTTTAGTACTGCTGTTGTCTTACTGCTATTTTCTATCATTCTGCATCCCACTGTTGCACCCTGAATACAGCTTCAGTGATCATGTGGAGCAGTTTGAGCTGGCAGGGATGAATACAGGTGGTTTTTTCACTTCTAGGTCATGGGGTTCAACAGGTGGGAGGAGGAAGTACGGCAGAATTGCAG
Source organism: Todus mexicanus (assembly GCA_013389965.1). Classification (NCBI taxonomy): domain Eukaryota; kingdom Metazoa; phylum Chordata; class Aves; order Coraciiformes; family Todidae; genus Todus; species Todus mexicanus. The sequence continues at coordinate 20,738 of WEIS01048388.1, forward strand.
TTCATTTAACCCTCTCATTTCAAAACCTGTTCAGGGCTGCTTTGATGACAGATCAGAAGGAAGAGTTTCAAAGCAGTGCTGAAGTGGGATGAGTTTATTTCATTTCTATCATCAGAGAAGATGGAAGACTTACTATCTGCAGTGTTAATGATAATAAGTTAGATAAGCATAAGGTGAAGGAAAAAACCTTCCTTCACTTCCATTAAAAAAAAAAGTTAACATTTAGTTTTCTGCAGTCAACTGCAAAGAACTGCATTAGACACACTGTATCTTTTCCCCCCCAGTCAATCCCATTGTGGATTTCAAGGGAAAATATTTTTTTCAATACTTGAAGTATGAAATAAAATAACATTCAGCATTTAACTATTACACCTCTGATGAGCCAAACACGGAAGTTACAAGGGATCTTCACCACTTTTTTAGACACATTTTATAGAAAAAGCTCTTCTGCTGTACTAGTTCCATATTTATTTTTTTTTCCATGTTTACTTTGATTGTATGTTACAGTATATAGTCCTGTCAATTTGTCCTGTGTAGGCTAAATAAGTAATGTGTGCAAAGAGGAGAGACAATTCTCATCCTAGAAACCAGTCCTGGTGTAATGCAGTTTGGTCGAAGTCCTGGACAGGTAGGAATGATTTAGAAATTTGATGATGTTTACGGTGCATAGGCTAACAATCCCTTTCAAAGGCACAGATTATACAACGGAAGCTTCTGGAAAGGGCCAAAACCTCCATCAGAATAATATAGCTCATCTTGAGCTAGTCGTTAACTACCATTTATATGAAGTCTTCCGTTTCGTAGTGTGTTCATAACCACTTATCTCTTGGTAGCAGTAACTTACAAAAATGCACATAGTGGATAAATATATCAGATTGACAAGATTCATTTCACCTAGTACATGGGAGTAGTGGATTTGATATTTCCATCTTTCACATGTACCAGCTGGCCTTGAGCCACCATGACTGCTAAGTGGTCATGGTTGTAACATTATGGAGTGATTCCAGTTCCTGCTGTGTGCACTTTGTGCACTGAGTCCACCCTCTGCCTCTGCCTGAGCTGTGAAATGTTGCTGATGGCTTGAAGAAACAAGGAAGCACAGGTCAGTGGCCTGTACAGCAGCTGTACAGTTCTGGCAGGTGAAAAGTTAGGTGTCTCCTTACAGCTGAAAATTACGAAAATACACTTTTCTGCCTGATTTTTCCACATACCGAGCTTGCTAGTGTTCTGTTGGTCACAAGTCTCTTCATTATATGCTGCTCAGTAGAGTCAGTGTATAAATACACTACAGAAGACAGAAGGATAATTTATATTTCCCTTATTTTTCTGGCATAGGGATGGCACGTAACTCCTGGCTGACAGTAGTTTTGGAACCTTATGAAATACACAATCACTTCTACATCCATCTGACTGATGGCAGTATTAAAATTGTAAGCTTGTGTTGATTGAGAAATGTGACTTCTGAAAAGTTATACTTTCTTCATATCTTGTTGTCATGGGGCACTGTGTAATGATGCCATTTCAAAAAGAAACACATCTGACAATAATTCTGAAGATATTTCATTATTATAGCAATGGCGGGTAAGAAACAAAAATAATTTCCTATCTACAGGTGGACAGAGCCTGTTGCATTTTCAAAGTAAACTAGGTATTGATGAAAATGTAATAACAATTATATGTCTGTGGAACTGAAGCAGGGTGACAGGCCTAAATTGAATGTAGTCAGCACATAGCCGTAGTAATGAAAAAAGTGCCACCAAGCGTTAGCCCTATTCTATATATAGATCCTGTGAAAGAGAGGTTTGCATTTACCTGTATGTACTTTT
>WEIS01048392.1:0-12938 GCA_013389965.1 Todus mexicanus
GGCCCAGGTTGCCCAAAGAGGCAGTCGATGTCCCATCCTTGGAAACTTTCCAGGTGAGGTTGGCCAGGGCTCTGAGCAACCTCTAGTTGCAGATGTCCCTGCTCAGTGTAGAGGGATTGCACTAGATGACCTTGAAACATTCCTTCCAACCCAAACCATTCTGTCATTCTATGACTGCAACAAGTTCTGTCTACATCAGCTCAGTCTGCTCCAGAATGACATCCGTGAATATGTTTTCACAAACATTTTAGGCAAGGCTACAATTAGCAGAAGTGGTCCTGCTCCCCCTGCTCACCTTTGCTCACTGATGTTGCTCTTCCTTCATCCTGCTATCAACACAAGTGTGGCTGCTCGGGCACCTAAATGGCAGAAGTGATCTGGGTTAAAAGAAAAGGTTTAATGAAGTAGGTTTTGCCACATTCATTTTACTTGAGCACCAGCTCTTCCTCTGCATGAGAGCAGAAATTAATTTTGTCTCAAGTTCTGCAAACCTGAAGACATGCTGAATAGAGAGAAATTGGTTCTATTTATAGGTTGCAGAATCCCTTTGTACAATAAACCAGTTTGTTTTAATTTAAACTATGTATTCAGCACATTTAACTTAATTTTATTTAACTACAAGTTTTACATGCCTTTTTCCTGCATTCTAACTGTTTTTTTAATTTCTGACATAAATCCTAAGTACAATTAAAAAGTCAGACTAGTCATTAAGAAACTTCATTTACCATTTTTAACATAAAATATGTTGACTCGCATAGCTTATTAATTTTTACAAATGCCTAACTGTAAAAATAGGACAGCTTTCCAGTTTAGCCAAAGGCCTGATTTATGGAGAAATACGCTTTTGTTGTTCTCCACCAGCCTTTTGCTTAGGAAAAAAAAAAGAAGACAAAAAATGCAAAGCAAGACAGTTTAAATCGATTGGAATTGAAGTATTTTGTTCTCTGGTTTGCATCAATAAATCCGGTAGTCACAGGAGAAAAGATCGGGTGGTTTTGGAAGGCAAGTTAGTAACGGTGTTCCTCAAGAACTGGTCTCAAGACCAGTGTTAGTCAATGTCACAACTAATCTTGTAGCAGAAATTAATGGGGTACGGAGGTGTCATGGAAAGAGGAAAACCAGGACATCCCAGCAGGAGAATGAATGAATTCAGGACTATTTGCCTGTAAGTAAATGCAAACTCTTCTAATGGAAGCTCTGATAGAAAGTGGGGTTTCCTATATTGGATTTGGAATGTATTAATCAATCATGGGATAATTCTGATGTCCCAATGACAGAGATACATCCTGGGATCACATATGTCAACCAAGTTATTTCCAGAAGCAACAAGGAAATGTGAATGCTGCTGCAACAGGTTTTTGAGGCATTGTTTAAAATGTGCTGCGCGTTCTTTGTCCGCACAGGGAAAGATTGATTTCAACTGTAAAAGGTACAAGGGAAGGTGTTGGCTAGAAATAGTTTGGAGAACGGAGAAGCTAGTTCACAAAACAATTAGAGGAGCCTGGACTGTAAGGCAGTGACAAAAAAGGCAGCGGAAAATGATATTCCTTCTCTATAAATACACTGGCATAAATATCAGAGAGGGAGAAGAGTTATTTAAGTGAAATGACAATTCTGGCACGAGAACAAATGGCTCTGAATAAGTTTAGGCTGGAAATGAGCAGAATGGCTTCAAACCAAGAGAGGTTCTTGAATAGCTTTCTAATGGGAATTGTGTAACAGGGGCTAAAAACCTGATTACTGTGGAGATGGAGCCCGATAAATGTATTAATGGGATTATGCAACGTCATTGACTTCAATAATGAGGGATCAGGCTCAGGATTTCCGGTCTTGTGCTTTTGCAAATACACTTAAGAATCCTGCAGGTATGAGAAAAAACATAGACGTTTTTCATGTTAAGAAATATTTTCATAATGATTCAGCTTGGAGTCGGTTTCTGTGTTTCTAATACGCTAATAAGTGAATTGAGTGAACTCTAGAAAGAGGTATCTGTTCTGCACTGGGAAAAAGCAGCACCTGGCAACTGTTTCTCTATTTTAGTGTTCAATTTTGGCAGCTGTCTGTACCACTTACATATATATAATTAAATAATTTTGGTATATGATAGTAAAGTTAAGCCTTGAAATAGATTGTGCTCAAAAATAGTGACAATTATTTATTATTATTTAAGTTTGTAATGATGCTTTTTAAAAAACCTGCAGCACTTAATGTGCACCAGTGTTTATTATTGATCTCACCGTTCTCTTTATCGATCCCCACTTTCCCGCTTTCCTAATACTCTCCAGATTTCTTGTTGCTTTGCTAAAATCCCCAATAAATAAGACTGACTGCCTTTTTGCCCAAAGAAATCAGTTATTTTATCAAAGATGGGTGCCAAGCTGGTTTAGTACAATGTAACTTTGATCATACAGAGCACTTAAAAGGCCGGAAAATACGGAGTGTAATGTTTTGATGCAGACTCTGTTGTCAAGACTTACCTGCAATTGATAGCTGTGGCTTCCCCGAGCACGGCTGCCTCTAGCCCTTCTTCCTGAAACAGAGCTGTTCTGTGCAGAGGGCTCCACAATGTGGGACTGATTGATGTAGGCTGATATTCATGGGATGCTGTGTGGTTACATGAGAACATCAGACATGGAATCACAGAATCAGAGGCATAAACCCACAGAATAATAGAATGATTTGGGTGGGCAGGGACATTTAGAGGTTCATCTAGTCCAACCCCCCTGCAGTAAGCAGGGACATCTGCAACTAGAGCAGGTTGCTCAGAGCCCCGGCCAACCTCACCTGGAATGGTTCCAGGGATGGGGCATCGACCACCTCTCTGGGCAACCTGAGCCAGGGTCTCACCACCCTCAGCATCAACAGTTTCTTCCTTCTCTCCAGTCTAAATCTCTCTCTTTTAGTTTCAAACCATCCCCCCCTTGTCCTGTCCCAACAGGCCTGCTCAAATCTGTCCCCATCTTTCTAACAGGCCTCTTGAAGCACTGAAGGTCTTCCTGGAGCCTTCTCTTCTCCAGGCTGAACAACCCCAACTCTCTCAGCCTGACCTCCCAGGAGAGGGGTTCCAGCCCTCGTCACTTTCAGACACGGGCTGTAGGATGAGGAGATTCATTCCAGCATTTCTACTTTTATTATGAAGATGTCTGATTTTTAGTTTAGGGATTGTGTAGACCTGTAAGAAGTACTTGCTGGTGGACTCGACAATTTGGCAGCCTGGAACAGAGGGCACTGAGCAGCGCAGTTGACTTTCCCCTGGCTTGGGAAATGGCAGACAGACTTTCCCGCAGCCCGCCCTGCCTTCGCCCCTACATTCCACAGTCTCCTTGTTATTCAACGGTAAGGCAGCATCTGTATTCAGTCTGGGGGTTTGACCGTGACTATCTCTGATCTCCAGCATGTCCTCATTGCTTCCCTACATGTGCTTTTTATTTGTCTCCTTTATTCGGGATGCAAATGGCAGATGTTTTTTCTTCTTTGGTTTCAAGGTCTCCTCATCGGAGCCTTTCAGCCATTCAGCCCCATCAGCTTCACAAACTAGTTCACTTAATTACCTCAACTTTTCTTTTTGAAATTGAAAACCTTGCAGACCTGCTTTTATTTCGCTTGATCTGAACCAATTTGTGGAAAATGGGCTCGAATTGAGCGATCACAAGCAGCTTTTATTACAACATCCTCACTATTTGCTGAAAGTTGACAGCAGAATCACCTCTTGTTTGCTCAGCGCCTATTTTGTAAAGAAGTCTGTCGGCTATTACATCCTGGGCTTACAGGGACCTGATGTCAGTATTTGTTCTTCCTTCTGTATCTGGAATTTAAGGCTCCCGTATCAGCCAGTTCTTAGGAGTGTTTCATTCTCTCTCTAGTCATTTTTAAAAGCTCTCCGTGCATGTCCAAATCCAACGGTGGGGTCTTCAGTGGACCTCTCATACAATCCCAGCAGACAGCCTTTTACAGCCTCTTCCCAAAGTGACTTTAATCCAGAACGATCGTTTTATGCGTGCTATCGCTTTGGATTTCTAGCAAACACAGATGATTCACTCTGTTCACAGAAAGAACCACCGAGCAGTGTCCCAAAAGATTATTTAAAGAGAGTTTTGGAAGTGGATTTGGGGTTATGTGGGTGATGTGCATGGTTGAGATTCACTTTCGTTTGAGGCTTTAAGGGTGGGGTTTTTTCTTGGCCACCTGTGTACGTGTTTACTGGCCCTTCTTTACTATATGATAACTATAATTTCTAACAGATTGTCTTTCTGACAGTCCGTAGGAAGAATTGTCTTCGCTTTACGTTGTGCTAACTAAACCCAGGGACAAACAAAGCAGGTGGCTTAAGCATATAGGTCTCCATGAGTGGAGCCTGCATTCCCTGAGTCTTCTGTCTTTTCAAGCACTCTCGGCAATCTGGCAGATTGTCAAGGCCCCTCAAATTGCGCGGACTCAAGGGTGAGCTGAAGTGCTAGAGACTCGCAGCCTCGCGTCTGGTAGTCTGGTGCAACAAAGCCCGTGCTCGAAACGATGCTTTTGTACTTTACTGAACTGCTTGTTTCGCAGTCACTTTTAATTTAGGCTTAGACAGTGCTGAATGCTTAATTAAAAAAAGTGCCTTGAGTAGACAAGAGCGTAATGCCCAAGCTACGCTGCAGCTACGATGTGTAGATGTTTGGGGATTACATTATATACAAATGCAACAATTGCTTCTTTTGAATGCCTGCTTAAATATAGTTCAAATTATGGAATATTTAGTTGAACAGAATAAGCTGTTGCTTGCCAGCGTTCTCATACCAGTGGTTACCAGATGCTGCTGTATTTATAACCTTGCCATCTGTTCCAGGGTGGAGTTTGGGGGTAGTCTAGGTATTTGGATGTGTCTTGTTTCTTGGGTATCTCTGGAAAACTTCAAAGCATCTGTTTTGAGATGAAGGAGAAGCACGGTTGGCTGTAATACTCAAGGAATTCAAGGGAATTTTGCAGAAACGCAGCAGATTCCTTAGCGTAGCAGTGCTCGGAAGGGGAAGGAGCCTTAAGCAAAGAGGCAGTGCTGGTATTTTGTGCCGTTACTCAGTCATCGCCAAGATCCACTCAGAGTTTTGCTTGGCTGTCACCAGGCTGGGTTGCTGCTTTCCGCTTGGGATTGCATCTTTCTTAATGGTCGCTGAAATTTCCAGGAGCGTTGCAATTTGGAAGTCTCTTAAGGGTGTGTGTGTGTATATGTGTATTATTTCTGTAGATAAATTTTATTTTGATATATTTTAGATAATTTTTTTTATGTTGGGTGACTCATCTGCATGGGTTTTTTTTTAGAATGACAGAGCCGAGTCTGGCTAAAAAGAGAAACAAAAAGAGCGTGTTTAGACACATTCAGCCTCACTGCTGTACATCCTGCAAGGGTCCAGGTGAGAATGGGAGAGCAACAACGCTCTGTAGGATTGAGAATGTAGCTTCGTTGGTTATTTAGCTGCTTTGCCACAAAGCCACCCATGCAAGTGGCTTGTGTGCCTCATCTCTGTATTCTCAGGGTACCAGTGTTGTGAAGGCTCCTGGTGGCAACAGCTTGTTGTTAATGTACCTGGTTAGGGTTGATAGACACACACCAACTGACTTTGCATGATTCAAACTATTTTATATTTCGGGTAACTATAAAGCTGTCAAGAAAGCAAGGGCTGGGTTCACAGAACTGCTGCAGAGTTGCTGTGAATGGTTATAGACACAAGGGGAAGAAAATTTTGAAGAAGTTCTTTGCTGTCAGCGTCGTGGACCACTGGAACAGGTTGCCCAGGGAGACCCCATCTCAGGAGACATTCAAGGTCACGCTTGATGAGGCTCTGAGCAACCTGTTCTAGTTGAGTCTGTCCCTGCTCAGTGCAGGGGGATTGGACTAGATGGCCTTTAGAGGCCCCTTCCAACTCATGGCATTCTATGATTCTAAGATTCTAAACCCCGCTCTACCATCACCTGTTCATGCTGTGTCTAGCTCCACCAAAGCCTGGAGTGACTTCTCACAGTGAAATTGGGTTGCTGGTGGTTTTGGGGATGAGGAAAAAAAAAAATCCACGTTTTGGTCAACAAACAACTTGGGAAAATATTCACCCAGTGCCAGTAACAGCCTTTGGTTGCTAATGCTCTGGGAGATACGGGGGCAGGAGGGAAAGCTACGTGTCTCTCTACCCATCCTCTGAACCATCTAGTCTCTCAGAGTTTATTTATCCTTAACTTACTTGATTGTTGCTGAAATACAAAAATTACCCTTTCAGGCATTGTGGTTCTCGTGAATAATGCAGTGTGGTTATGTCCAGTTTTATAAACAAAGCATAATACAGTCATTTAATTAATCTACAATGTGTATTCGTAATCAAATGTGTGGCAGTGCAATCAAGATACTCTTGAGTGTGATTTGTAATATTCTACCTTAAATCACAACCTTCGACCCCATTTCTTGTCTTGTGATTTTCCTTTTCAATAGTTAAGGAAAATATGAAGGGCACTAACTGTGCCTTCATTGGCAAGGGAAAAGGCATTTCTTTTCCTCACCCCTTTTCACCACCAGGCAGCATCCTCCGGCATCTTGCCAAAAGCTTTCACTGCTTTTATAAACTTATTTTCTTCTGCTATCACGATCTGGTTCCCAAGTGTGGGTTGCTGATAGTTAATTGTATCTGTTCATTGGATCCCAGCTGGGGCTGCACCAGGTCCGAATTAGAATTCTCATTTGGGAGGGAAAAGTCTTTATGTCTGTGTGTCCATTCTTACGCTAGCTTTTCCTTTCCTGACATAGATAGTGCCACTGAGAGTTTCATTTCACACTCCAGCCATTGCTATGCTTTGTGGCCAGCAGTAGGGTGTGTTGTACAATACTTCTGCCTGTGAGATTTCCAAAGTGCTTTATTTAAACATACTGAGATGCCCTCACCTACCACTGAAACACTGCTACTAACACTGCAGAGCCTGGCAACTGCTCGAACAGCAGGAGCAGGACTAGGCCACGGATTTTGTGACATAAAGTAAGGAGAGAGAGGAAAAAAAATAAAATCCATATCCATTAAAAACTGCAGGGAGAATGTAAATTGTCAGAATGTAATTACCGAAACTGGAATTTGGCCAGCATTCCAGATTACTGTTTCCTCTCTTGTCAAGCCTGCCCTGGGATACCTGATGGCTGAAGGCAGCCAGAGTCTCAGCAGGATTGAAAACTGAGCTTTGCTGTGTAGTCATTCCGTAGTGGCCAAGAGACATGTATTATCCATTCAGCACCTACAGCACCCCGGGGCTAAAAAATGACTGAATCCTACAAAATCTGATAGGAGTGGTTGAGGTTAAGAGCGCAGTCTGAAAACATGCCATGAAACTTGTAAAATCCACAGATGGTCTGGCCTGTGGAAGAGAGGAGAAAGAGGTTAAAAAAGATTTCCCAAAAGGACTTCAGCAAGGGAAACATGAAAGTTCAGGGTCCTCCCATTAGCTTGTTGTTCTCTTGAGAAGCGATGGATGTGGTTTTGAGGTTTATTTCAGGCCATGGATGTGTGCCATCGAAACATGCATTAGCTGGCTCTGAAACTCCTTAATACCTGCTTGAAACGACTCGATGTAATTTACAGCAGGTTGAGGACACCAGTTCATTGGATGCGAGAAAAGCTTATGAGTAAGTGGGATGAGGAATTTGGTATGGTTAAGGAGAAGATGTAAAGTGGGGACCATTTCAAGTAGAGACAAGGCGGACACGAAGGTGTGATGGCTTTCACTGTAGTTGGCTGCAGCTGCCAATTGTAGAGCTACTTAAAAGGTAAGATAAGGGAGGTTCCCAGTGTGAAATCATACAGAGGTGTCTAAGTAAGTTGTTCTGTGAGCAGTGGGACTCATGAAGCCAGTTTTTCTTAGATTTTGTCTTTTCCTTATAGCCTCTGCCACTATTTCTTTGGTGTCCTAGGGTGTGTGCCATCGCAGGCCTTCATCTCATTTCCCCTTCTCACCACCCCCAAACCTCCCTCCTTCTTGTTGTTACTGTAAACCCCCAGATCCCTCCTTAGCACCACCTCCCTGGTAGCCCCAGGCACCCCCCACATCCCAAATGTAGTGCTGGTGAGGCTGGAAATTCACCCCAGCATCACTGGGTGGGAGCCATGCACAAGCTGGCTGCTTGACTGGTGAGCAGGTCAAACAGAAGGGGCAGGATCTGAAACACTTCTGCTTTTGGGGTGTCTTTGCATTGCAGCTGCATGCTTTCATGCGACAGGATTTAGCATTTTCAGACTTCTGCCCTTCTGTTGGATTCAACTAAAAGTCGCAGAGGACTTTCAAAGTCTTCACCACAGGACAGCTCCGTGCAGTCGGCACTGTGCGTTAAGGTTTGTTCCCTTGGGGAACCCAGCTGAGAAGCTGGTAGGAGTAGAAGGCTTCTCCTCGCTATGAAAGGAGTCAGGCCACTTGCTGTGCCACTTGTTTTCTTGTTTAAGAATTATTAATCATAGATTATAGACTCTGCCCATTAGGATCCATTTCTGATGTCAAAATTTTACATGTGTGCTTGGATACTGTACATGAGAAAACAAAACCCCGGACGGCAGAGAACGAGGCTATTTGCACGCGGTTGTTTTGCTGTTGAGATATACAGAAGGCAGCTCAGCAGTGGATTTTTGGCTTAGTGGACGGGAAACTGAAAACTCCCCTGTAGTACCGGTCTCACATTCAAGGGTAAGCACACAGAGAAGAGGATTGAATCTGAAGATGTCTTTGTCAATATAACATGTAATAGCCTTGATAGCGCTTTGTGAAAGAAAGACTTGCCAGACCCACTGCTGATCCTGAAAGGCTGTTTTCTTTTGGAAGCTGGGTGAAGAATTGTTCTCTTGAGTTGTGTCCTGAAGAGCACGTTCTCCGCTTGTATTTCCTTCTCAGAGGGCTCCTGAAGAGAATTTATCGTCACCTCGTTTCCCCATGCAGAGCTCCAGGTAGAGCTGGCTGGAACAGCAAAGCCTCAAGCCGTGGCAGAGTGGGAGCAGATGTGTGTGCTAGGACAACGTGGGTGTGTTCAGTGATTCAGATGTTAATTTTGTCTTTATGCTGTGCAATGCAGTCATCATCTGCTCCCCCCCCCCGAAAAATATAAAGTACTGTTTTTTAGAGCCTTTGAACCTGCAGTACCTATCGCTGCCCTTCAGTATAGCATGTTCCCTGCTTGTGAGATTGGTTTTTGTGTTGTTTATCAAAGGGTAGACCTGTGCCCCCTGCCTTATCCCCCACCGCTTTTTCATCTCAGTACAAAAGTTAGTTTCTCCTTGCATTCTTTACACATGTGTAAATGACTGCTAAAAAGTTCAGAGTGGTGGAAAAGTGGTTTCTCGCAGTTTTGAAGTGCTCATGTTTTATTAAAGATGAGATTCCTGGAGCTCTGTGGCCAGAGGCATGCTACAGTTACCACCCTCTCCACTCTTACAGAGATAAAACCCTGTTTCTTCCTGTGAAAATGCTCCAATTTCCCAAAAGTTGTCAGTTTGTGAGCTTTGGGGTGGGATATGGTTCCCACAGATATGAATGCCTTTCATGGGGCCTCTAAAATACAAAATTACAGTTGAAGTGCATAAACCAACGAAGCAGAGTACTGAACCTGTTGGACTTGATGGTTGGACTTGATGATCTTGAAGGCCTTTTTCAACCATAGCACTTCTGTGACTTCCCCCTCTACTCCACTCTCATGAGACCCCACCTAGAGTACTGTATTGAGCTTTGGGGGCCCCAATGTAAGNNNNTCACCATCTGTTGCATGGTACGTTTGGTGCTTGCCTACCTTGTTTTTACATAGCTGCTGTGACTTAACGTTTAAGCAGTGACAACATCTGCTGAGAGAGCTGGGGTTGTTTAGCCTGGGGGAAGATTCCGGGGGGGACCTTCTGACTCTCTACAACTCCCTGAAGGGAAGGTGTACTCAGGTGGGGGCCCGGCTCTTCTCCCAGGCAACTTGTGGCAGGATAAGAGGGGACAGCCTCAAGCTGCGCCAGGGGAGGATTAAGTTGGATGTTCGGAAGCACTTCCTCACAGAAAGGGGGATAAAACACTGGAATGGGCTGCCCAGGGAGGTGGTGGGGTCACCATCCCTGGAGGTGTTTAAGGAAAGATTGGATGCTGCACATAGTGGCATGCTGTGGTGGTGTTAGGTCATAGGCTGGACTCGATGATCTCAGAGGTCTTTTCCAGCCTCAATAATTCTGTGATTCTGTGATTTACAAGCAGTTTGTCTAGAATGAGTGATAGTTTTTGCTGTTAATGCAAATCCCCCAGTTTTGGTCTTGATGCAATTTTGTCACGAATCCAAACCTGCAGTGGTATTTCAGTGCCTGTAAGCAAGCTCTGCAGGCGGTGTCTTTACATCTCTGTGTCAGCTCCCCACAACAGAGCTGTTTCCATAACCCCTTTTGTCCCAGCCTCTCTCTCTCTCTGGGGCCCCTTCGCAGTCACCGCAGCGGTTTGGCCGACACGGCTGAGGTGTGACTGAGCTCTGCGGGCGCACCCCCAGCCTCGCAGGGGTGCTGAGGGCCACAGACGAGGCTGCCACGGCCAGAGGAGCAGCGCCGGGCGCTGAGGGGGCGGTGGCTGCAGATGGCGGCGCCTCGCTGAGGGCGGGGGGGGGAGAGGGGCGTCGGCGCACGTGCCTCCGGCTTTCGGCGGGAAAAGAGCCCCGGCTCGCGCGGGGTGCGCATGCGCGCCGCCGCCCGGGCGGGCTCTGGGCGGGGCGGCTCCGCCCCCTCCGCCATTTAAAGGGACAGAGACACACCCCCCCCTCCCCTTAGCTGAGGCTCCGCGCCCGCCGCCTCCTCAGAGCCCCGAGCGGGAGCCCTGCCAGCCTCGGGCTCGCCTTCTTCCCTCCCAGCTGCGGAGCTCCGGCTCTGCTCGGCCGAGCTCCGGAGGCCAGCGTCTCCTCCTCCTCCATCCCTTCGGCCGCCCCCCGGAGGAGGCCGTTAAGTTCCGCCGCCACTTCGGCAACTTCCGCCGGTTCGGTCGGAAATGGCCGAAGACGTGAGAGAGGCGGCGGCGGCGTGAGGGAGGGAGAGAGGAGCAGAGAGGAGCGGAGGGGAGCGGAGCGGCCGAGGGAGGCAGCGGCCGTGGCCATGGCTCTGGCTCTGGCTCCCCCCACAGCCGCTGGCGGAGGGCGGCGCAGCGGGCGCCGGGACCGCGGCTCCGCCAGGAGGGTGAAGTGAGGGCGCCGAGAGGTAGGGACGGAGGGGAGAGAGAGAGAGAGATGGGGGTGGGGGAAGCGGCTCCTGCGGTGGCACCCCCGGACCCCTCTTCCTGTGGCACCCCCTGACCCTCCCCATGGCACCCCCTGACCCACACCCCTGTGGCACCTCTTGACACCCTCCCTCCACAGCACCCCCAGACCTCCCCCCCGGCACCCCCTGACCCCTTCCTTCCATGGCACCCCCTGACCTCGGTGGGGGGGGGAGGCCTGGCTGGGGTGTCCCTGGGGGCAGGGCAGGGTCCACTGGGGCTGGGGACACGGTGGGGATTGGGGAGGTGTCCCTCAGGGCTAGGGGCACCAGAGCAGCGACCTGCCGAGAATTTTTGGGGGAGTCTTGTAGGGTGAGGGATGGGGTGTGGGGGGGTGCCCCCCTGGGCTGGGGGCCCTCATGGCGGGGTGCCACTGACAGGTTCCAGCCTTGCCCCCTGCCCTCCCTACCGCCGCTGGCACCAACTCTGCCAGCAGACAGCCCTGGTCCCACCTCCCCTCCTCGACTTTGGGAGGGTTGCAGCCCCCCATGGCCGGTGCAGTCCCGTTGCTTCCACTTGCAGGTGGGTTTGGGCGGGGGGCTCAAGGCCTGATGCCCGCTCCGGCTTCCAGGGGTGCTGAAGGCACTGACCCCGACATGCTTGTGGGCACCTCACGGGGTTTCCCCACATCTTGGAAACTTGACAAAGTTCCCCCCCGGCTCGGTGCGTGCTCCCCGTCGCTGGGGTTCTGCCTTGTGAGGTGGTGAGGACAGAAACGACGAGGCTGGTGTCTCTCTGAGCTTCTCCGTGGTTGTGTTGTGCTCCTGTCAATTGTTTTCTGAAGTTGAGGTTCATGTTGCTGGTTTGTTTTTTTTTTTCTTTCCCCCGACTATTTTCCCCACATGATGTCTCTTCTTGCTCAAAAAAAAATAGGGGCTTTTCCTTGATCGAAAATTTTGCCAGTGCGATGCTAATACATGGCTGCTGACTGCCTAACGCCCAGTTGTGCTGGTACAAACCTAAATAAATTGGAGCCTGGAGGAGCTGGAAATGATTAAAATGGTCTCAAGATTTCACAGAGATGCTGAGAAGCATTCTAGATACCCAGTTCTGTGGCTGTGTGTGTTAAAATTCAAGCATTGAGAGTCTCATTTACTGGTTTCTGATCTGTTGTTGCATATGCATGTGCCTGATAAACTGTGTGTTGATATCCTGATGCGATAGTCTGCCTTTAAAATGTATGGGTTTCCATGCTGCAAGTCTGCCGTTTGATTAAAGAAGATTAAATCACTTTGTTTCCTGAAAGGGGTGTCACATGCAGGTGATTATCTTACAGATATTTCTGTTTTCATGGAGAAATCTATATAAGCGATATGTCAAAGACGTTACAAACGTGTTTTGACCAGTTTTTCTATTGGATTTAAGGTGGTACAGTTCTTGGAATGAGGGTGAGGGGTTATGTGTTTTGTACGATGTCGGGTTTTGTCGAGCGGTGAGTAATTCCAAACTCGTTCCTGTGCAGAAGTAGCATCAGAATAGAACCACAGCCTGGGGAGAACCGTGNGGGCGCCGGGGCCGCGGCGCCGCCAGGAGGGTGAAGTGAGGGCGCCGAGAGGGAGGGACGGAGGGGAGAGAGAGAGAGAGATGGGGGTGGGGGAAGCGGCTCCTGCGGTGGCACCCCCGGACCCCTCTTCCTGTGGCACCCCCTGACCCTCCCCATGGCACCCCCTGACCCACACTCCTGT